>JARYGA010060589.1:0-42350 GCA_030545235.1 Helianthus tuberosus
GCAGGTTGCAATGGATAGCCTTTAACTTCAATAATTACAGTCACAATCCTTTATTTGGAAAACGCATTACACCTTTCGTCCTTTAGCACTAACCAAGTTAAAATTTTCAGTTATGTCAATCCACTTAAGGGTATTCTGGTCATTTCATGTTTTTATTTAAAATGTTCATTAATAAATAAACATCAATCTTCCTCAATCCTAACCCTAGAATCTCTCATCTTCATCTCTCTCCAACCAACCTCCACCACCACTACTCCTAACTCTAGGTATATAGAACAAAAGTGATTGATTAACCACAAAATGATCAATTTCAAAAACATAAGAATGCTCAGCCAAATAAATGTTCTTCATAACTTCATCACAGCTTAATCCGTTGATCTAACATCAAGATCATAAGTGAGACAATCCAACTGTTTGAGCATTTAAGTGAAACCAAGTATTTCCCCAAATACAAGATTGATAATGTGTCACAGATTTTGATCTAAACCTAATACAAAATTTAATAAATACAGCTCATCTTATAAGCTTTATAATCTATAACCAATTCAAATATCCAAACTAGCCCATTTGATATACAAATTTCAAAACTTTATGACACCCACATTAAATCAGACTCACTGAGACAAATCATCGAACAGCTGGTGCTCAACAACTGAACATACTAATCGATACCCAACTGAAACAGTTATTTCACAAATTGAATTATTGAAAGATCGAAAGGATTGATAATCAAAAGAACTTACAAGGATCTTGTGAAGAGGGACTTGCGACTTGAAGTAAATGTAATCACCAGGTGCAGAAAACCCACCTTTCATTGCTGCTGATTTTGATGATGATCGTTACTATTTGAAGCCCATTAAGTGTTGTTTTGTTCAAAGAATCTTGTAGGTTCCTCATTTTCTATTTTACATGATTGAAGGAAAAGATGAACCACGTGATCGAGCCCCGAATATGAATACATCGTGCAGGACAGATGAGAGATTCTAGGTTAGGGTTGGGTTGGGGGATTGGGGAAGATGATGTTTTTTACAAATGTAATATTTTTAGTTTTATTTAATAATGTACATTTAAAATAAAAGAATGAAATGACCAGAATACCCTTAAGTGGATAGACATAACTGAAATTTTTAACTTGGTTAGTGTTAAAGGACGAAAGGTGTGATGCGTTTTCCAAATAAAGGATTGTAACTGTAATTATTGAAGTTAAAGGCTATCCATTGCAACCCGCTACAAACATAAAGGACGAAAAGTGTAATTTATCCTTTCTTCTAAGGTTTCTTGGTGGTTATCTATAATTTACACAAATGCACACATGTTAGTATAATAAGCCATTATTTATATTAATGATACCCTCCCCGAGACGGTATTCCAACGACTACGTCGGGCAGAACCACGACAGCCGTTACGGAACCCTGGATCAATCGGGCAGCGTATCTAATACGTAACCAGGGTTATAATACTTACAACGGAGCAGAACTTCGTTATTTAGGGGGGTATTATACCCGAGAATTATAATTACTATTCAGAAATTAGAGAGAGAGCTTGAGAGATGAACGAATTGAACGAAATGCCGATGCCTGCTATTTATAGGACCTGAATTTTGTTTCCTCGTGGCCCGCGTAAGGTGAGACCAGGGGCTACGCGGCCCGCATAGTAGAGGTGTAGCTGCTAGGGTTGCTGATTCATCGAACTAGGGTTGACACGGAGCTGACACGTGTCGGCTCAGGGCTGCGCCTCGTTGCAGGGCTGTCGCGCCTCGTGTAAGAGACCTTAATGGTCTACGCGGCCCGCGAGCGATGTAAAAACTTTGTTTTTAATTTATTTTTATAAAGGTATTCGGGGCCCGTTTTCGCATACGGGGTGTATTTAAGAGCGTTTAGGGTCACTTTAAAGGTTCCGGGAGAGCTGCTATAACTGTGGAGGTAATGAAATACATGACTTTAAATTTTTTGTTAGATTTGTTGTCATATCTAGTTGCTTACCTATGTTTAGTTATATTTAAACATGTATACATATATAAGTGTATTTTTAAGACATATAAGGATACTCTAACTAGATTAGGGGTGTCAGAAATATTTTGGAGAGTTGTTATATCCTCCCCACCTTGTTTTAGAGCTCGTCCTTGAGATCTACTGGAAGAGGTGTGGATATTTCCATTGCATTTCTGATTCAAGTTCCCATGTGTATTCGGGTCCTCTTTTGGAGTCCCATTTCACTTTGACCAGAACTAATCTCTTGTGTTTGAGGTTTTTGACTTTCATGTCTTCAACCTGTAGAGACCTCTCTACAAATTTTAACTGTTCATATACCTCTATATCCTTAAGAGGTGTAACACCTGTGTCATTTAAACCATCAAACAAATGCCAAACCAATGAAATATTGTATTTCATACTTTGGACTTGTATAAATATGTGTATCTTTTGCACATATCAACTCCTGTTCGATTTCAAACTCTAAATCGCTTTCTGGAAGGTTATACGCGCACTAATGCGTAAATATAACCAGTTTAATGCAACAAACACTCCGGAATAGTGAAATAGGTTTAACATACCTTAAATAACCTTTACATAACTTAGATATAAGTTTTGGAAGGTTTGGTGTGGTGAAATCAAGTTTAATCGCTTACAGGGACTAAAGTTGACAAACTGCGAAAGTATGCCAATTTGAACTGTAACAGACCTTCCGGAACATGACCATAAGTTAAACATACCATAAATATCCTTTACATAGCTTAGAAATAGGCTTTGAGGGGTTCGGTGTGCTAAAATAAACTTTAGGGTCATTCAGGGACTAAAAGTGTCAAAAAGTGCACCAGTTTGCATTTTCGCGCATAACTTACGTTCTGAATACATCCGGACATCCAAAAATTTATGTAAGCACTAAAATATTTTATTTTAGTGTTCGCCATAAGAAAAATCCATTCGTCGCGTCATTTGGTTCGTTTTTCGCATTCGGGACCAGATTCGATGTATTAGCCGTTGTTTAATTCACAACCACACATTCTAAACTTGCTTAGTCAGCGGATAAGGATGGAATTTTGGTACCATGACATTTCAACACATGTATGGATGGAATTTAAACACCTAAACACCATGACATTTCAACACATGTATGGATGGAATTTAAACACCTAAACACCTTAACTTTTCAACACATGTACGGATGGGATTAAGGCACGTTTTCCATGAAACGATCTTAACGGTTCGGGTATTCCTATAAATACCCCATACCCCCCATTGCTAAAATCACTAGAAACTTGATTTGAGAAACTCTAAGTTGAAACATTTGTTTCATACCTGAGATTTTTGAATCGAGTTTAGCATTCGGGGACCCTTCGTAAGTATTCTTTCGTTCTTTTCCTTATTTTACTGCTTTTCGAGTCAGAAAGTCAAACTTTGTTTGACTTTCAGCGTTGACCAGTAATGGTCAATGCGAAGTTCGTTTGAACTTCGCAACGTGAGTGTAATCACGTTGGTCATAGTCCCTTGGGACTATGCCCACTGATTACCACGTTGTCTAGAGTCGTAGGGTAGGCGATCTAATAAATCGCCTATACCTTCGAACTCGACCCATTTGGTCGATCATTAGGATCCGACCAAACACATTAGGTGACCATAATAGGTAGGGAATAACCTTCCGAGGTTATACCCTATGGTCACATCGTTTAAGTAGTTGTATGATAGGTAGTTTATATGCCTTAGGTAAATTACCAGAATACCCTTTTCATGCATAATTGGTAATTTAGCATATGTAACCTAAACTTTTGCCACATAACTGATTATGTAACATGTTTAGGCATATAACACTTGTCATAGGGCTAGTTAGGCGGTCCGAACGCGTTTCACGCGAACGACGCGTTAAAGTAGCATAAGCTACCTAAACGGGTCGTAATGGGTCGTAGACACTTAGGTTAAGTTTCATTTAGTATGTAGGATTTGTTAAACCATATCATATGAGTTCCTACACTCATTTGGTTTACAAACCCTAATGCTACCCAATCTTCCGATTTAGGTCCGGTTAATTAACATAGTTACCTATATTAGGTGCCGTTTGATTTCCGTGATCTCTAGCTTTGTTTGGTTGTTACTCAAGGACTACTGAGCAATCTCAAGTGAGTACATAGACCCCTCTTTTACTGTTTTCCAAACTGTTTTGGGGTGGAACACATGTGCCTACTTGTTACTTTCATGCTTTCCTGTTTTCACAACATATACTGCTATGTTCGTTAGTACATTATAGTACATAATTTCATTACTTTTCATGCTATGTATTGCCATTGTGTGCATTACTTAGTACATCGTTTTACATAACATTTTGACATAGACATTTGACATAGACATTTCGACATAGACATTTTAACATGATTGACATTTGATCATGTATTTCCCACAAAACATAACTTTGATTTAAACCAAGTTTTACTTCAATACTTTGTTTTTGTGCATATGGTTTAGTTGAGACATTTCACTTGCCATACATGGATATTTGACATAGACATTTGACATGGATATTTGACATAGACATTTGACATGGATATTTGACATAGACATTTGACATGGATATTTAACATAGACATTTTACATTGTTTGGTTTGGTTTGATTAAGTGATTAAGTAACGATGTGTGTGTAATATGATACAAGCATGGTGGATACGCCGCTGGTACTTCCTATATATAAGTGTTTGTATGGTATTACATATCGTAGCGTTATTTGAATCATTTCAGTTTGATACATAGAACATTTTATACAAATAACATATTTTTCACAAGACATTGATTTACAAACAACTTATCTAATACAAACTCATTTTACATGGTTATTCATTTAACCATACATTATACATTATTTATACATATCATCTGATCTTATCGATTTTCAAATGATTTGCAAAACAAAGCAAACAACAAGGTTCATGACTAAACATTTTCTCAAACAAAAGTCATGAAACCTATTTTCACAAAACCTATGTATCTCACCGGCATTTTTATGCTGACGTACCTATTTTCACATGTGTTTTTCAGGAGCTGTTGCATAAGATGATCAAGATACACATAGGCAGACTTGGGCTTTAGTGACAATAAAAGATGCAAGACTAGTTAATTATGTTGTATTTCCTTGTTTGTTATGACATTGTAACACTTTTAATCAATAAAACGAAACTTCAATTGCCATGGATTTGAAACAATTAATTCTGTTACAACACTCCCCGACGTTTCCGCCACGTTTTGTATGTTCTACGTGGTCGGGGTGTGACAGAAAAGATGGTATCAGAGCCAATGGTTATAGGGAATTAGGTTATTAGTAATGCTTTGACCTAGTCTATAACTTTCTTAGGACCCTAACGCGAGTTTACTTGCGTTTAGTCATAAAACAATACCGTCACCTATCCTTAGGCGACGACCACAACAAGAACATAAATTTCAAATCCTGCTTTGAAAACTAATCATCTGTTCTAGGATGATTGATTGTAAGATTTTGAACCCTCTGTTATAAGGTTTTGAACCCCTTTGAATTTTCAAAACTCTCGTCAAGGTTTTGGGTTTCTAATAATGTGAACACGTGCAAACTGGAAGGGTGAATGCTTGTATTCTGGGTTTTCTGTCTAGGCAAGCACTTCGTATACATCTCATCAGACGCGAGACCAGTTGTGCTTACCTGGGAATTCTTGGGAAGAGTGTTCACTTATAGGCGAGCATGTCTTCGCGATACATTATATTGACCCGCTTACTTTGATTAGTCACTCTCTCATTTGTTTGCCTTTGGTAACAAACAAATGGTCATAATCTACATACCTTATCATTTTCTTTTGACTATCTTTCGCTTGTTTCCTCCTATGCCTTTCGTTATCTTCAAGATGCTTCTTTATCGCAACAACAATGTCCGAACCAGGTGCTGCAATTACCCAGCGAATAGGCGTCGTACTCCAGAGGACCGTTGACTTAGCTATCACCATGACTCGCCTCAGGGATGAAGCCGTAAGGGAACTACTCCTTGGTGCAATCAATGCAACTGTCATCATCCAAACCAAATACCTTGTTTCAAATGTACCCACGGTGGACGATGGAGACATTTGGTTAACATATGCCGCTTTGCAATCCAAAGCAAAGCTGTTACAAATCCTGCTGCTGCTCAATCTTCAAACTCTGCTTCATATGTCGCTTGGCATATCTGGCGCCTCAACCTCATGAACTTTCTACCTTGTGTATCGACTTAAGCACGCCTAGTGCAAGGTGTCGAAGCACCTCTCGTTACACAAATTCCAAAATCCATGTAGGATCTTTCTATCCTCATAATTAGATCCTTGTGGATGAATATCATTCATCGGAGTCCTTAATTGAATTCTTTGTATGATTCAATACGTACATCACAATTCAATAAGGATAAAGCCGAATTCCTTTTAAGATTATCCTATCTTCATAGATAGATTCTTGAAATGATTAAAGTGCCAAATGAAATCCACGAATTGGATTCCTGGTGTACTTTAAGTATCCGCGTCCAAAGACAACTACTTAAAGGTTAAATTAGACAACTATGTGATTATGTGCTTATGTGTTTCCTTTTATGTTTTTGAGTAATCCAAGTTTTTGTAATCCAAATCCTCGTAGAATCTTCCATATCTTCGTATAAGGGATTCATAGTAGGATATCCAAAGGTACTATATTAAATCCTCAATGGGCTTCTACGTTGTAGTTAAGTCCCTTGGATTATAAAGTACTATTCAAAAAGTTAAATACATCCTACGTTGGTGTAGTTAAATGTTTCCCTTGGGTAGTTGAGTTAAAGAGATCCTACGTCGATCTAAAGTTAAATACATCCTACGTCGGTGTAGTTAAATGTTTCCCTTGGGTAGTAGAGTTAAAGAGATCCTACGTCGATCTAAAGTTAAATACATCCTACGTCGGTGTAGTTAAATGTTTCTTTTGGGTAGTTGAGTTAAAGAGATCCTACGTCGATCTAAAGTTAAATACATCCTGCGTCGGTGTAATTAAATGTTTCTCTTAGGTAGTTGAGTTAAAGAGATCCTACGTCGATCTAAAGTTAAATACATCCTACGTCGGTGTAGTTAAATATTCCCTGTGGGAAGTTTAGTTAAAGAGATCCTACGTCGATCTAAGTTAAATAGATTGGTTCGACAATCTAGTTAAATACATCCTACGTCGGTGTAGTTAAATATTCCTCTTGGGTAGTTTCGTTGAAGAGATTGGTTCAACAATCTAGTTAAAAAGATCCTACGTCGATCTAAGGTAAATAGATTGGTTCGACAATCTAGTTAAATATATCATATGTTTATGTAGTTAAATAGGCCCTCGGGTGGTCTAGTTAAAGAGATTGTTTGTTGATCTAATCCTCTGGTGAACTAGTTAAAGGGACTCTATTGCAGTCAAGTTAAATCACCACAGGATTATTCGTTGATTTTTCCCATACGCATTATGAAATGAACTGTGCGGACTGTGCAAGGAAATAAGTGATTATGGAAGCCTACATAATTATGGAATTCAGTGCACAGAAACCACAGGAAGTTTTGTCATATGTTAGGACCTATAGTAGTGACAAGAGTAATGATACGGGAAAAGTCTTGGACTTGACCAATGTCATATATTCTTATACTCCCCAATTCTGATTTCAAGCACACACAAGTTTCCTATGATAATTCTTCACGGGAAATGTTCTCCTGCCTATAGTTCAAAAACTCCATGTTTTGTTACTACAAGGACTTCACTTTGAGGGTTAACATCTTTGCTAAGAATCCTAACATGGCCCAGAGTTTTACTTAAGGGCTCAATGGATTTGTCTGAAGGCAAAACCGTCACAGCTGTCTCCACAAGTTTCCTCTAAAACTAAATTTCGGGACGAAATTTCCTAAAGTAGGGGAGACTGTAACACCTGTGTCATTTCAACCATCAAACAAATGCCAAACCAATGAAATATTGTATTTCATACTTTGGACTTGTATAAATATGTGTATCTTTTGCACATATCAACTCCTGTTCGATTTCAAACTCTAAATCGCTTTCTGGAAGGTTATACGCGCACTAATGCGTAAATATAACCAGTTTAATGCAACAAACACTCCGGAATAGTGAAATAGGTTTAACATACCTTAAATAACCTTTACATAACTTAGATATAAGTTTTGGAAGGTTTGGTGTGGTGAAATCAAGTTTAATCGCTTACAGGGACTAAAGTTGACAAACTGCGAAAGTATGCCAATTTGAACTGTAACAGACCTTCCGGAACATGACCATAAGTTAAACATACCATAAATATCCTTTACATAGCTTAGAAATAGGCTTTGAGGGGTTCGGTGTGCTAAAATAAACTTTAGGGTCATTCAGGGACTAAAAGTGTCAAAAAGTGCACCAGTTTGCATTTTCGCGCATAACTTACGTTCTGAATACATCCGGACATCCAAAAATTTATGTAAGCACTAAAATATTTTATTTTAGTGTTCGCCATAAGAAAAATCCATTCGTCGCGTCATTTGGTTCGTTTTTCGCATTCGGGACCAGATTCGATGTATTAGCCGTTGTTTAATTCACAACCACACATTCTAAACTTGCTTAGTCAGCGGATAAGGATGGAATTTTGGTACCATGACATTTCAACACATGTATGGATGGAATTTAAACACCTAAACACCATGACATTTCAACACATGTATGGATGGAATTTAAACACCTAAACACCTTAACTTTTCAACACATGTACGGATGGGATTAAGGCACGTTTTCCATGAAACGATCTTAACGGTTCGGGTATTCCTATAAATACCCCATACCCCCCATTGCTAAAATCACTAGAAACTTGATTTGAGAAACTCTAAGTTGAAACATTTGTTTCATACCTGAGATTTTTGAATCGAGTTTAGCATTCGGGGACCCTTCGTAAGTATTCTTTCGTTCTTTTCCTTATTTTACTGCTTTTCGAGTCAGAAAGTCAAACTTTGTTTGACTTTCAGCGTTGACCAGTAATGGTCAATGCGAAGTTCGTTTGAACTTCGCAACGTGAGTGTAATCACGTTGGTCATAGTCCCTTGGGACTATGCCCACTGATTACCACGTTGTCTAGAGTCGTAGGGTAGGCGATCTAATAAATCGCCTATACCTTCGAACTCGACCCATTTGGTCGATCATTAGGATCCGACCAAACACATTAGGTGACCATAATAGGTAGGGAATAACCTTCCGAGGTTATACCCTATGGTCACATCGTTTAAGTAGTTGTATGATAGGTAGTTTATATGCCTTAGGTAAATTACCAGAATACCCTTTTCATGCATAATTGGTAATTTAGCATATGTAACCTAAACTTTTGCCACATAACTGATTATGTAACATGTTTAGGCATATAACACTTGTCATAGGGCTAGTTAGGCGGTCCGAACGCGTTTCACGCGAACGACGCGTTAAAGTAGCATAAGCTACCTAAACGGGTCGTAATGGGTCGTAGACACTTAGGTTAAGTTTCATTTAGTATGTAGGCTTTGTTAAACCATATCATATGAGTTCCTACACTCATTTGGTTTACAAACCCTAATGCTACCCAATCTTCCGATTTAGGTCCGGTTAATTAACATAGTTACCTATATTAGGTGCCGTTTGATTTCCGTGATCTCTAGCTTTGTTTGGTTGTTACTCAAGGACTACTGAGCAATCTCAAGTGAGTACATAGACCCCTCTTTTACTGTTTTCCAAACTGTTTTGGGGTGGAACACATGTGCCTACTTGTTACTTTCATGCTTTCCTGTTTTCACAACATATACTGCTATGTTCGTTAGTACATTATAGTACATAATTTCATTACTTTTCATGCTATGTATTGCCATTGTGTGCATTACTTAGTACATCGTTTTACATAACATTTTGACATAGACATTTGACATAGACATTTCGACATAGACATTTTAACATGATTGACATTTGATCATGTATTTCCCACAAAACATAACTTTGATTTAAACCAAGTTTTACTTCAATACTTTGTTTTTGTGCATATGGTTTAGTTGAGACATTTCACTTGCCATACATGGATATTTGACATAGACATTTGACATGGATATTTGACATAGACATTTGACATGGATATTTGACATAGACATTTGACATGGATATTTAACATAGACATTTTACATTGTTTGGTTTGGTTTGATTAAGTGATTAAGTAACGATGTGTGTGTAATATGATACAAGCATGGTGGATACGCCGCTGGTACTTCCTATATATAAGTGTTTGTATGGTATTACATATCGTAGCGTTATTTGAATCATTTCAGTTTGATACATAGAACATTTTATACAAATAACATATTTTTCACAAGACATTGATTTACAAACAACTTATCTAATACAAACTCATTTTACATGGTTATTCATTTAACCATACATTATACATTATTTATACATATCATCTGATCTTATCGATTTTCAAATGATTTGCAAAACAAAGCAAACAACAAGGTTCATGACTAAACATTTTCTCAAACAAAAGTCATGAAACCTATTTTCACAAAACCTATGTATCTCACCGGCATTTTTATGCTGACGTACCTATTTTCACATGTGTTTTTCAGGAGCTGTTGCATAAGATGATCAAGATACACATAGGCAGACTTGGGCTTTAGTGACAATAAAAGATGCAAGACTAGTTAATTATGTTGTATTTCCTTGTTTGTTATGACATTGTAACACTTTTAATCAATAAAACGAAACTTCGATTGCCATGGATTTGAAACAATTAATTCTGTTACAACACTCCCCGACGTTTCCGCCACGTTTTGTATGTTCTACGTGGTCGGGGTGTGACAAGAGGTACTAATAGTGATTCATCTGTCACACCCCAACCGATGGCGGAATCATCGGGGCATGGCACTGAGCGAAACAGATTGTCCAGAAGTTTCCATAACAATTATCAATACTATTCAATTAAAATAATACGTCCCATACCATATCTCAAACAGTAAGTCAATTATTACAGACAAAATCTAGGCAAATATTCTGTTCTGACAACTCAGATTTAAATAGACAGCAATTGTTTATCTGCTTCTAGAGACCCTTGATTCGTTATCTACAGACAACTATTTGTTGGGCTCTAAAGCTTTATTCTAGCTTCAAATTCCTGCCACATATGCATCCTAAGCACCTGTCACATACGTTAAAATAAAGTCAATACATAAAATGTAAAGGTGAGCATACAAGTTTGATAATAGCATATAGAGTTCGAATTCGTTTACGCATAACCAGCACGTACACATAGTGAAATGAAACACGTTAGTTATCGACATAGATCCATCGATACCAATGACTGCGGGTTGACTGCCCGAGGCAGTTCGCAATACAGGATTACCACCGTAATTCATGCAAGTAATAATCCTTAACAACCCCCGTGTGAACGGGTGCTGAGTCCAAACTATAGTACTATCGTTGCTAAGGCAGGTAGACAGCATTCCATGTGTAAACATAACAAACAAGCATTCATAAGCCACGTATAACATGCATTATCGGTTAGCGTTCAAATAGTATTGAGTAGTGTGATCTTTGTAGTTTGAATATTCGCAACGTATGTAACACCCAAAAGTGCATAAAGCGAAAAGGGATCGAGTATACTCACAGCGATTAATGGATTGAAAGGAGCGCTTAGCGAGTAAGGTTAGCCTGAATAGATTTGGTAGCATAACGATAAGTGAAGCGTAAAATGGAAAACAAGTGTTGGAGAGTCGGACAGCTGGTCAATCGGACGGTAGTTCGATCAGACGGCTGACCGTTCGGTTAACAGTCCGTTCGGACCGCTGTCCGGTCGGTCGGTAGGCCGATCGGATGGCTGTTCGAGTGGATTGTTTCTTCCTATAAGAAGTATGTGTTTGTGTATGATGGCTTGACTTTTGAAGTTTTCGTTGTAGTATTTGAAAACTTTGAAGTATCTTTACCTTTCAGGTCGGTCGATCGAACGGTCGTTCGATCGGCCGGCTATCCGATCGGTTAGGTACTTCAGTAAATAGGTTCTCAGCAGGATGTCACCTGATCGGACGGTTGTTCGATCGGGTGGCACTCCAAACGCGTTGAACATGTTGAAAATCGACTAAGTGTTGAAGCATAGTATCTCATGATCCGAAGAGTAATCCAATCAGACGGTAGTCCGATCGAACAGCAGTTCGTTCAATACTCTCTTCAATGAATTGCTCAAGGGTGGGACCATGTGCTAGCCGATCGGCTGACTGTCCGATCGGCTGGCTGTCCGTTCGAACAACAGTCCGATCAGTCAGCATTCTGACCTGGTCGGCCTGTTCGTCTAACACTTGGCTGTTCTGGTTTGTTTGTCGTTATATCGAGGTATTTTGACAACGAGTCGAACCATAGAACCCTTGTTCTTATTTGTTTCCCCTGCTCGGGCAGGAATCACCCAAATCCGGCCGGTGAACTGTTCGGAACGGAGTTTAACGTTTAACCCGTAACCGGTTAACCTCGTGGGTAGAATCCGGACCTTGAGCCATACAACCTCCGAAGTGATTTGTAAATCGGCACAAGCTCCGTTTCTACCGGTTCGAAGGCATTGAGTGTAAAAGAGTTGAACGAAAGTTGGAAAACCATCTTTCAATCCTTTTTCATCGTGTATATGTTTAGATCTACTAAAGATCTTTGTTTGTTTATGTGGAAATCGGCTAGATCCAAGCTATTCTTGGTGGATTGAGGCCAAATCATGAAGTTCTTCAAGAACCCATGATGACATCATCCTAGAACACTTGATTCTTGATGATTTCACGGTTAAAAGTTAAGATTTGAAAGATAGAAAGGTGTAGGAGTGTGTATAGATCAAGAAAGTACAAGATTTAGGACGAAATCTTACCGGAATCGAGAGGAATCTGCGAAAAGATGAGTTGAGCGTGCTGGTCGGTCAGAGGTTTCCAAAAGTAGAAAGAATGACAATGACAGGGGTATTTATAGGATGCCAAAAGGGGTAAGTGCTGGCCGATCGGCCAGGCAGCTTGATCAGACAGCCTGTCCGATCGGACAGCAGTCCGTTCGGCTGGCTGTTCGATCGGCTGGGAGCCTGATCGATCAGTCGCACTTTTCGAGTGTTTCGCGCGACGATTTTTTTTATATTTCGATTTCGATTGCGAGCGGTTCGATTTGATAGGGTTTTCTAGTCAAATTACTTTTAGTCCCAACTACTAAATACCATAGCTCGATTGTGATTCGTGTTTGAGTTCGATTTCGAGTTTCGATTGAGTTCGATTGATTACCACAACACAACATAAATAAACATGCACATATAACACGTAAAGCACACACACACGTACAACAACAAGTAAAATACGTAGCTCGAGTTGTGATTCTTTGTCGATTCGATTATCATAGCTTGATTATTAGTTGATTAACTTTATCGCATTGTTACTTCCTATAGTTCACAGTCGTAAGTCGATTAGATAGCGATTAACACACATCGATTTTAGCAATTAACAACACTTACTCCACATAATACAATTAAAATAAAGAAATTTCTACAAGTCAAATTCGTATAATCGGTCGTTGACTTTGACCTTGACTTTGACTTTGACTTGTGAAAACACGGGGTGTTACAGCCTCCCCTTGTTTAGGGAATTTCGTCCCGAAATTAAGCTGGAAGTTGTACGACACTGTGGATCACGTTTGAAAACTTTCCTGTTCGGACCGGTTTTGATTCCGAAATGATTGCGAACAGAACGTGTGACGTGCGGAATCCGTACACGAACGTGACTGAACACACGAGACGTATTATAATTGGTGATTCTATTGATTGATATAAAATCGTACAAAGCACATGAATCACGATGTTACTTTCTCTCTCTAGCTTCTTTCTTTAAATAACTACGGGTACTTAGCCTTCATTTCGCTTTCGAGTTCCCAAGTGAACTCTGCGCCTCGTTTGCCTTCCCATCGGACCTTCACAATAGGAATGTGTGAGCGTTTGAGCAGCTTGGTTTGGCGATCCATGATTTCGACGGGCTTTTCCACGAAGTGTAATGTTTCGTTCACTTGTAGATCATCAAGAGAAACGTGTAAGTCGTGGTCGGCTAGGCACTTTCGGAGGTTTGACACGTGGAAAGTCGGGTGGACATTACTAAGTTCCTCCGGTAGTTCGAGTCTGTAGGCGACTTTTCCGATCCTTTCCAGAATCTTAAAAGGTCCAACATATCGAGGCGCGAGTTTTCCTTTTTTGCCGAATCGGACTACACCCTTCCAAGGTGATACCTTTAGGAGTACGTAGTCACCAACGTCAAATTCACGGGGCTTGCGCTTTTTATCGGTGTAACTTTTCTGTCGATCCCGAGCTTTCACCAGATTGTCTCGAATTTGGAAAATTTTGTCTGTCGTTTCTTGTAATAACTCAGGATCGGTTAATTGCGAATGACCGATCTCGTGCCACACAATAGGCGATCGACATCTTCTTCCGTACAATGCCTCGAATGGTGCCATTTGGATGCTAGAATGATAGCTGTTGTTATGCGAGAATTCGACTAACGGCAGGTATTTATCCCAATTACCACCGAAGTCTAAGACACACGAACGGAGCATGTCTTCAAGAGTACGAATCGTTCTTTCAGTCTGACCGTCGGTTTGTGGGTGGAAAGCGGTACTTAGATTAAGCGATGTACCGAGTGCCGTTTGGAACGTTTCCCACAGTCGCGAGGTAAACCGAGCATCACGATCAGAAATTATGTCACGAGGCGTCCCATGATTACAAATGATCTCGTCGGTGTAGATTCGGGCTAATCGTTCTACCTTGTAGTCTTCTCGTATCGGCAGAAAGTGAGCTGATTTAGTCAAACGGTCGACCACAACCCAGATACTGTCGTGACCTGATGACGTGTGCGGTAGCTTGGTTATAAAGTCCATGGCTATACTTTCCCACTTCCACATGGGAATTGGTGGTTGTTCAAGTAAGCCAGAGGGTCTTTGATGTTCGACCTTGATTCTAGCACAAGTTAGGCATTTTCCGACGTAGAGAGCGATATCCCTTTTCATACCCGGCCACCAGTACTTATAACGAAGATCCTGGTACATTTTGTCGGCACCGGGATGAATATAATACCGGGATTTGTGGGCTTCGTCCATCAGAATTTGTCGCAAATTGGTTCGCTTGGGAATCCAAATTCGGTCCAGAAAGTGGAATATCCCATTCGAGTTGTAGCTGATAGGCTACAGGTCCTATTCTTCTAGTAATCTCAAAAGGTCCAACATACCTGGGGCTTAGCTTTCCTCTTTTGATGAATCTTACCACTCCTTTCCAAGGAGAGACTTTCAATAATACTTTATCACCTACCTGAAATTCCAACGGCTTTCGTCTGTTATCTGCATAACTCTTTTGTCGATCACGTGCTGTTTTCAGTCGTTCCTTGACTTGGATGATCTTGTCTGCTGTTTCTTGCACTATCTCAGGTCCAGATAGTTGTTTTTCTCCAATTTCTGCCCAACAGACTGGCGTTCGACACTTTCGTCCATAAAGTGTTTCGAATGGTGCAGCATTGATACTTGTGTGATAACTGTTATTATAAGAAAATTCTATCAATGGTAAATGATCGTCCCAATTACCTCCGAAATCAATTACACAAGCTCTAAGCATGTCCTCCAGTGTCTGAATTGTGCTTTCACTTTGTCCGTCCGTTTGAGGATGATAAGCTGTGCTTAGATTTAACTTAGTTCCCATTGCTTTTTGGAAACTTGTCCAAAAATGAGAGGTAAAACGACTATCTCTGTCAGAAATAATTGATAGAGGAATTCCATGTAAAGAAACTATTTCATTTACATATAATTTAGCTAATTGTTCCATACTAAAAGTTTTCTTCATTGGTAGGAAATGAGCTGACTTGGTTAGCCTGTCTACAATCACCCAGATTGTATCATTACCTTTCCTGGTTTTGGGTAATTTAGTAACAAAATCCATTGTTATCAATTCCCATTTCCAAACTGGCATTTCTAATTGTTGCAATAAACCTGAAGGTTTCTGATGTTCAGCTTTGACTTGTGAACAAGTTAGACACTTAGAAACATAAGCTGCTATATCTTTTTTCATTCCTATCCACCAAAAATTCTTTCTTAAGTCCTGATAAATTTTATCACTTCCAAGATGCATCGTATACTTAGACTTATGGGCTTCTTCTAATATACGGTGGCGTAGGTTTCCTAATTTAGGTATCCACATTCTCTTCTTATGAAATCTCCAAATTCCATCTGTTCCTGGTTCTAATTCTTTAATCATTCCTTTTAACTTTTCAGTATCATCCTTGATTACTGATTCTTGTGCTTTTCTAATCTGTTCATTTAAATCTATTTGTAGATTTAATTTAAGAGAACGTACTCTTTTTGGCTTTTCATGATACTTTTGGCTATCAGCAACTACATTTGTTTTTCCTGCATGATACTGGATATCACAATCATAATCACTAAGCATCTCCATCCAGCGTCTTTGTCTCATATTCAATTTCTTTTGCCCGAAGACATACCTTAAACTCTTATGATCGGTGAAAACGGTAAACTTACTACCATATAGGTAATGTCTCCAAATCTTAAGGGCGAAAATTATGGCTCCTAATTCTAAATCATGAGTTGAATAATTCTCTTCATGATTCTTAAGCTGTCTGGATGCATAAGCTATAACCTTTTGGCGTTGCATTAACACACATCCATAGCCTAACTTAGAAGCGTCACAATAGATTACGAAATCTTCAGTTCCTTCTGGTAACGCTAGTATGGGTGCGTTGGTTAATCTTTGCTTAAGAATTCTAAAGGCTTCTTCTTGTTTTAATCCCCATTCAAACTTAACGGATTTACAGGTTAACTTAGTTAAGGGAATGGCTATTCTAGAAAAAATCTCGAATAAATCTTCTAAAATAACCGGCCAATCCTAAGAAACTTCTAACCTCGGTTGGTGACTCAGGGGTTTTCCACTAGGTAATCGCCTCGATATTGGTGGGATCTACATGAATTCCTTCATGATTAACTAGGTGTCCGAGAAGCTGTACCTGTTCTAACCAAAACTCACACTTCAAAAACTTAGCATAAAGCTTTTCTTTACTCAATAAACTTAGAAGTGCGTGCAGATACGCTGCATGTTCCTCTTTGCTTTTAGAATAAATAAGAATATCATCTATAAAGACAATTATGAATTTATCCAAATATGGCTTACATATTCGGTTTATCATGTCCATAAATGCAGCTGGGGCATTGGTTAAACCAAATGGCATGACAGTAAATTCATAATGGCCATACCTTGTTCTGAAAGCGGTCTTAGGAATGTCCTCTTCCTGTACTTTTAATTGATGATATCCTGACCTTAAATCGATTTTAGAGAAAAATCGAGCTCCTTGCAACTGATCGAACAGATCATCGATTCTTGGTAATGGATACCGATTCTTAATTGTGACCTTGTTCAATTCACGGTAGTCAATGCACATACGCATTGACCCGTATTTCTTTTTTACGGACAAAATTGGTGCTCCCAGGGTGATGAACTTGGCTGTATGAATCCTTTCTCTAATAATTCGTCTAATTATTTCTTCAGTTCCTGCATTTCTGCGGGTGCCAAACGGTAAGGTGCTTTGGAAATTGGTGCTGTCCCTGGTATCAAATGGATTTGGAATTCAACTTCTCTATCTGGAGGTTGTCCTGGTAATTCTTCTGGAAATACATCTGAAAACTGAGACACTACTGGAATATCCTTTAATTCTTTTCCTTTAGTGTTAGTGATTATGGAAATCAAATACACTAATGACCCTTTTCTTATATAACTTGCTGTTTTCATCACAGAGATGAATTTTGTGGATCTAGATGGTTTATTTCCTTTAATTGTGATCTTTTCACCCCTTGGTGAATTTACTTGAATTGACTTTTGATCACATAAAATACTGGCTTTATTGGCTATTAACCAATCCGTTCCTAACACGATATCAAATCCTGCCAGATTCATTGGGTAAAGGTTTGCAATAAATTTCTGATTTAGAATTTTTATTCTTGCTCTCTGCAAGATTTCAGAAATCTTAACGGTTTCTCCATTTGTTGTCTCTACTAGATATTCTTGTGGGAGTTTAGTTAATGGTTGATTGAGAAGTTTGCAAAATGAAGTATTAATAAAACTTTGGTTTGCACCAGAGTCAAATAATACTTTAGCAAAAACATCATTAACTAAAAACGTACCGGCGATCACATCCGGGATCATCTTTGCTTCTTCTGCAGTTAGAACAAATGCTCTAGCATTTTTGGTGTTCTTGTTGTTTGTAGCTGGAGCTAATTTCGGACAGTTTGGCTTGATGTGGCCTTGTTCTCCGCAGTTGTAGCATATCCTGTTGTGTTTCTTCCTACAGTCTTCTTCTTTATGTCCAGATATTTTGCAGAAGTTGCAGTATATGGAGCATTTTCCAGAATGCTTCCTTTTGCAATACTTGTAATAGGGTGCAGAGGTAGAACCTACATTTTTCCCACGGTTGAAATTTCCATAGCGAAATTCTTGGGTAAGCTTCTGGGTTAGGTTCCTCCTCTGATCCTCTTCTCGTGTACGGACTAATTCATCAGTCAATGTATTGGCTAGTTCTACTGCTTCTTCTATGGTTTGGGGTTTAGCGGCCTTGACTACATGTCTAATCTCTCCAATCAATCCCCAGATGTAACGGGAGATTAATACTGGTTCAGGTGATGCAAGGGTTGGCACTATTCTAGCATATTCGAAGAATAATGTAGTGTATCCCTTACTATCCACACCCGTCATCCTAAGGTTTAGGAATTTGTTTGCTATCTGTTCTTTTTCATTGGGAGGGCAGAATTTCCTTTCTACCATGTTTTTAAATTCCTCTCATTCCATATTGTAAATCCTGTCATTTCCTCTAGACTGGAGGATAGTGTTCCACCACTCTAAGGCTGAATTCTTAAACAGATTAGAGGCAAACATAATATTATCCTCTTCCGCACACTTGCTTATTTTTAAGACTGCCTCAGTCTTTTCTATCCAGCGTAGAGTTGCAATGACCCCTTCATTGCCCGAGAATTCCATTGGTTTACAAGACCATAATTATTTATAAGAACAACCATAAGGCATGGTTCTTCTTCTTTTGGGAATGGGCGCTAGAAGTAAGGGTCCATTGTTTACGCTGTGTTCCGGTTCAGTGGGTCGTTTATTGCTATGTTTACTTTTATTATCCGCTTCCTTAACAGTTTGAATAATAAATGGCATTGCATCTATTATTCCTTGTGCCACTATGTGTTGGATGGCACTGTTGTCCACTTGGTTTCCATTATTGTTGTTGTTTGGGTTTTCGTTATTCAGATTATTGTCATTCTGGTTTTCCGGGTTATTATCCGGGTTTTCTTGATTCACTTGGTCGGCCATCTGAATTTTAAACATTTACCACATATTAATATCACAAAATAATATCTTAATACGATCAATCACATGACACGTATTTTGATAAAAAACGTCGATCATTGCGACTTACTCTTTTCTTATAATATGCATCTACTACAAACCAGTATTGGAATTAAAAATTACAATACGACTGAAATAAAAATCACACTATTAGTAGCCATCTATAGTTATTTTTTTTTCATACACACATATTATATATATATATTACTACCTCCACCACACTTTCACGGATATGGATTCATCCAGAAATCCATATGACGCTCGTCGTACTTCCAGACGAGTCGTTCTCCTACTTGCCTCATTCTCTCACTACTTTCTAAAATTTCTTCTCCGAAAGTTCTGAGCTCTTGCACATTTTCTGCACTTATTGGGGGTGCAGGTGCTAGTACTGGATCTGGGTACTGTGGCATGGGTTCTTCCTGAGGATACGGATTCTCTAAGATTTCCCTAATGTATTCATCATTATCGTAGTAGGGATCTAGAGGGTCCAGACCTGGGTAAGCTGCTAGATTTGGCATGGGTAGGTCTGTTAGTTGATAGCATTGCACATAATCCCTATGATCATCAAACCACGGATCGTAGTCTGGGTCTAAGGGATTGGGTGTTGGTACCCTAGGTATCTCCTCATGATTGAAATCATGCATATCTACTTGATTTTCTGGGTTGTTTTCTATCTCCATTGGCTGCGTGGGAAACAAGGGTAATGGTTGAGGTGCTACTAGTTGTTCCAGATTTGGGTCAGCAGCTGTGGTTGCTAAAATATGGAAGTTTACTAAACTCCTATTAAGCATGTCTTGGGTATGGGCGTCTGTCTCTCTTTTAGCTGCTGCTAACACTCGTTGCTCTTGTAACTTCTTCATTCTCTTCCTACGCTCGTGTGCTCCCTTACTGAACCATCCTCTCTTTTTCTGAGGGAATGACTCTTCAAACTGAGCCTTAAATACGAATATCCCTTCTTCATCATCAGCAGAATACCCTGAGAGGGTAGGCTGTGAAGAGGTGCCTTCGCTTCTAGGTGAGCTGGACAACTGACGATACGCGTCGGATGGTCCTTGATCACTCATACTGTAAACTAACAAATAGTCAAATAACACATAACAATAAAATACAGATATGCACGTATTTTCGTAATTTATTTCCTAACACTTTAAATAATATCTTGGTGTCAGCAGAACACTTCTGTGGCTGAATCAGTGGCTTAGCTCTGATACCACCTTCTGTCGCAACCCCCGCCCCCTTATCTGTCCCGGGAATGGGCGGCCGCGAACTCAGTATTGGTGGTATCGATGTTTATCATTTTGGCAGCGGAATTTACATCAGGACCGTAGTTAGGAAATATTTTATCAAAGTAAATACCACACTTTTAAAATATGAAACATATTGGGATAAAACCCAAGTTTCATTACAAACTGATTTATAGAGATAAACTTTATTTTATTTAATAAAACATCTTCTTTTATTTAGGTAACTTTTATAGCCACTTTATCCAAGCCTTCAGTGCTGTCCAGCTGGCTTCTAGTTGGCTCTCACATTTTGTTACCTGAAACGCGTTTAAAAATATTTTGTCAGTGGGAAATACTGGTGAGTGAATCCCAGTTTAATCAAGAAGAGTTTTAACAATTAACACGGTATTGAGAGCGATTACAATGTTTATATCTACACAATTACTCATTCAGTACTTGCCACTCGACCGTATCTGTGGCTATGGTCATATCACACATTGGCTAACCCGTTGTCCAATTGTGAAGGTTATCAAGTAATGTATACAAAACCCCATAATACCGGCAGTAATTGAAGAATTACAAAGACTCAATCACTGCTTAATCACATTGTAAATATTTAAGGTTTTGTAAAAACAGTTTACAAAAAGGAGATTACTCACATTGCTGTCTTAGATTTCTTCTAAGGTTTCTTGGTGGTTATCTATAATTTACACAAATGCACACGTGTTAGTATAATAACCCATTATTTATATTAATGATACCCTCCCCGAGACGACATTCCAACGACTACGTCGGGCAGAACCACGACAGCCGTTACGGAACCCTGGATCAATCGGGCAGCGTATCTAATACGTAACCGGGGTTATAATACTTACAACGGAGCAGAACTTCGTTATTTAGGGGGGTACTATACCCGAGAATTATAATTACTATTCAGAAATTAGAGAGAGAGCTCGAGAGATGAACGAATTGAACGAAATGCCGATGCCTGCTATTTATAGGGCCCGGATTTTGTTTCCTCGCGGCCCGCGTAAGGTGAGACCAGGGGCTACGCGGCCCGCGTAGTAGAGGTGTAGCTGCTAGGGTTGCTGATTCGTCGAACTAGGGTTGACACGGAGCTGACACGTGTCGGCTCAGGGCTGCGCCTCGTTGCAGGGTTGTCTCGCCCCGCGTAAGAGACCTTAATGGTCTACGCGGCCCGCGAGCGATGTAAAAACTTTGTTTTTAATTTATTTTTATAAAAATAAAGGTATTCGGGGTCCGTTTTCGCATACGGGGTGTATTTAAGAGCGTTTAGGGTCACTTTAAAGGTTCCGGGAGAGCTGCTATATCTGTGGAGGTAATGAAATACATGAATTTAATTTTTTTGTTAGATTTGTTGTCATATCTAGTTGCCTACCTATGTTTAGTTATATTTAAACATGTATACATATATAAGTGTATTTTTTAGACATATAAGGATACTCTAACTAGATTAGGGGTGTCAGAAATATTTTGGAGAGTTGTTATAACTTGGATGATTAACTGTGAGAGATTTGGATACTTAAATTGTTAAAATCTGTTATAAAGAGCTAGTTTTCGATTTTGGATTCTTAATACAGCCATATCTATGAAGCTTGTTGATAGGGGGTGAAGTCAAATATTCCTGGATATATGCATATTATTATATTTTAAAGCTAGTTTCTTGATTAAATGTTTTTGAGAGCCAGGTCATCATTCCTGGACAATCGGAAAATGCTTTCACTGTCGAAATGTTTTTACTTATAAATGTTTGAGATTTGTAGATGTTGTACCAGACTACGATCCCGACAGCCGAGTCTGAGGGGGATTCTGAAGACGAGCTCAACGCAAGGGGGAACATGCATTCAAGGAGCCAGGTAACTATCCTGGAGGAGCTTGTATCCGGAAAGCCATGTGTCGATCCCAAAAGCACGGAAGCTTGCTGAAAGGGGGAGCCTGATGAAGAAAGAGTTTACTGAAAGGGGGAGCTGAAGCTGAAGATAGATCCACGGGGATTCGGTTCAAGAAAGAGGGAGTCTATGTTGCTGAAGATGTAATAAATTTTCAAGAAGACTCAAGAGAGAAAGAAAGATAAGACGCTACGAGATTGACTGCGGCAATATCCAAGGGGGAGTCTGTTAGTACATTTATGTTTATCGCCTCCGTCAATTCAGACCATAGCAAGAAACTGAAGAAAACAAGTCTTTTAGTGTTATATTTAGAGTAAAAGGCAAGGTGGCGTTTCTGCAATTAATGAGATTTCTCATTAAAGCCTTGGCCTATAAATAGAAGGCTTATGCCTTAGTTTAGGGACTTTTGCCATTTTGCACTTTGGAGAGCTATAGTGTTAGAGAGAGAAGCTAGAGAGAGAAAGTGCTGTGTACGTGATTCAGGCGCTGTACATTTTCAGATCTAGCAAATAGAATCACGTTTATATTACGTCCTGTGTGTTCGGTCACGTTCGTGTACGGATTCCGCACGTTACACGAGTCGGTTCGCAATCGTTTTAGAGTCGAAAACCGGTCCTACAAGAGGACCAGAATACACGTGGGAGCTTGAATCAGAGTTGCAATGGAAATATCCACACCTGTTCCAGTAGACCTCGAGGACAAGTTCTAAAACAAGGTGGGGGAGGATATAACAACCCTCCTAAATTATTTCCAACACCCCTAATATAATTAGAATGTCCCTATATGTCTTAAAATACACGCCGTATACGAAAACCGGTCCCGAATACCTTTATATAATTAAAATTAAAATAAAAACAAATTTCTGGAGTCTCTGGCGGGCTACGAAGACTTGCTCTTCGTCTTACGCGGGTCGCGACAGCTGGTCTCCAAGGCGCAGCCCGGTGTTGCCACGTGTCATGCCATCCGTCAAAGCTACACTTGTGATTCGACATAGCTAGGCCCTACATAGTCTACGTCGCGGGCCGCGAAGGCTAAGCCTTCGGCTTACGCGGGGCGCGGCAAACTCAAATTTCAGCCCTATAAATACCTTCGATCGACCTCAGTCCCAACTCGCTCATTTCCCACGAATTCTCTCTAATTTCTGAAGTGTAGAATTAATATTCAGGCATAATACCCCCTAATTAACGAAGTTCTGCCTCGTTGTAAGTATTATAACCCCCAGTTACGTATTAGATACGCTGCCCGATTGATTTAGTGCTCCGTAACGGCTGTCGGGGTTCTGCCCGACGTAGTCGTTGGAGTTCTGTCTCGGGGAGGGTATAACTAATTTAAATATTGGGTTATTATACTAACGTGTGTGCATTGTTTAATTAATAGATTATAACCAGGAAAATCACAGGAAAAACCCTAAAGTAGCAATGCGAGTAATCCTCCTTTTTACAAACTGTTTTTACAAAACCTTAAATATTTTACAATGTGATTAGCAGTGATTGAGTCTTTGTAATTCTTCAATTACTGCCAGTATGTTGGGGTTTTGTATACAAAATGTGGAACACGTTACCATTGGACAACGAGATAGCCAATGCGTAATATGACCCACCAGTCAGGATTGACAGTACTGAATGAGTAATTGTGTAGATGTAAACATTGTAATCGCTCTCAATACTGTAAATTGATAAAACTCCTTTTGATTAATCTGAGATTTACTCACCAGTATTTCCCACTGACAAATGTTTTTAAACGCGTTTCAGGTAACAAAATGTGAAAGCCAAATAGGAGTCAGCTAGAGAGCACTGAAGGTTTGGAAAAATGTGGCTATAAAAGTTACCTAATAAAGAAAAATGTTTTATTCAATAAATTAGGGTTTATCCCTATAAACATGTTTGTAATGAAAACATGAGTTTTATCCCATTATGTTTATTAATATAAAATGAGGTGTTTTACTTTGATAAAATATTTCCTAACTACGGTCTTGATGAAAATTCCGCTGCCAAATAATGATAAACATCGATACCACCATCTTTGAGTAGGCCGCGGCCGCCCGCCTCCCGAGGCAGGGGTCGGGGGTTGCGACATATACGATGCGTATCAAGCCCGCCGCCAGACATAACCTGCACCTGTCAGTCTGCCATGTCTTTTACTTTATTTCAATACACATCGTATAGGCCTATACGATGCGTATTGAATTGAAAAAATGTGCGGATAGAAGGGGGTGTGCCATTAGAAAATTCCATTTTCTTATTATGTTTAGGAAACTAGGAAAAATTACAAGTTTTGCCCTTTATCTTTATACTACTTTTCAGGCGGTGTCCTTTACTAGGTATTTTGTTGCAAGTTTAGTCCTTTACGCCCAACCCAGTTAAAAAACCCTGTTAATTGTTGGGTGTAAATGACTAAACTTGCAACAAAATACCTAGGTAAAGGACTAAACTTGCAACAAAATACCTAGCAAAGAACACCGTCTGTCAACAATTAACAGGGTTTTATAACTAGGTTGGGTGTAAAGGACTAAACTTGCAACGAAATACCTAGTAAAGGACACCGTCTGTCAACATTCGTTAAAAAAGACATCGCCTGAAAAATAGTATAAAGTTAGAGGATAAAACTTGTAATTTTTCCAAAACTATGATGTTTTGTCATTGTGACAGAAGGGCTACGTGCAATTATCCAAAACAACAATCAAGCCTCCCTCAACATAGCGAAACCAGTTACAGATCCATCAACCATCCAAATCATCACCACCTTGGTCTTCGCAAGCAAGAACAATAACCAAATCCAACGATGTCGTGTTGTGTCGGATGCTGTGCCTCTTTGACCTGCGGTCTGTGCACATCAGCCGCATCAACAATCACGAAAAAGTCAGCTAGACTCGGTTATTGCGGTCTCTTCGGCCTCTCGTTAATCGTCTCCTGGGTCCTCCGTGAAATCGGCACCCCACTTTTAAAGAAAATCTCTTGTAAGTCATTATTATTATTATTATTCCCCAAATTACATGTAATCGTAAATTAGGGTTTTCTTGTTTCGTATTCTTTTTGGAACAATTGAATTAGGATATGATGTTTTTGGATGTTTAATTTCAGGTTTTTTAGCTAAAAATAGGCTCTGGTATTATTGTACTTTCTGTGAATTGGATAAGTGTTAATTGCTTAAAATAGCAACATGTTTTACTTTTGGTACTGATTAAACTCTTAGGCAGTGTTCGTTTCATAGAATCTAATGGAATTGGAATTTGCATAGGAATTGGAATTTCAATTTCATTCTTGATGTGTTCGGTTGTCAAATGAATTGGAATATACCGATCTCGGCCCGCCGATCGGGTGGGCCAGTTCGGGTCGAGACGTTTCGGATTGGTAAAATGCCGGATTGGGTCGAAATGTTTCAGGCTGTTGGTCGGTTACGTGCCGGGTAGGGTTGAGACATCTCAGGTCGTTAACGGGTCGGTTCGGGTCTAGATGTTTCGGTCATTAACGTGCCGGGTAGGGTTGAGACATCTCGGGTCGTTAATGAGCCGTGTTGGGTCGTGACGTTTCCGATCGAGTTAAATTGTTGTGGGACGGTGGCGGGCTAGTTTGGGTCGAGACGTTTTCGACATCGGTGACTGGTCGAACATTCCAATGAATTTACTTGAATTTCTTTAAAAAATTGGAAGGATTTTGAATTCCTTTAGTTAAAGGAATTTATTTCCATTCCCAATTCCTTTACTAACCGAACACGATCAAGAATGGAATTGAGATTCCAATTCCTTCCTTTGTTAAAATGACCAACATAAGGAATGGAATCTAAACTCCAATTCCATCCAGATTCCATTCCATTCGGTGAAACGAACACTACCTTATAGTTACTCAATTTTACTGACCGTTAAGGTTTTGTTTTGGGGTTAATAGGGATCAATACTTCTGATACTATTTCTGATGAATGGTTTCAAATGGAGGCTGTGCTGCGGGTCAGTTTTGGAAATTGTTTGTTTTTTACGATACTGGCGGTGATGATGATCGGTATAAAGGATCAGAATGATAGACGTGATGGCTGGCACCATGGAGGGTGGATTTTCAAGATTGTGACATGGGCTCTGCTTATTGTCCTCATGTTTTTCCTTCCGAATCCGGTTATATCGGTTTATGGTTAGTTTTAGATTCTACTAGATCACTAATGGAGATCATTACTTTATCCTTGTTACGTGTAATTAGGCAATGATTGCGGCGTTGTCCCCAATTCGCCATCAGCTTAATCATTTTCTGTAATTCAATATAGTTTAGTTAATAACAACAAAAACCATACCCATTATAATCCCACCTATAGCGAAGCTATTGATAGGGTCTGGGGAGGTAGGATGTAGGCACGCCTTACCTCAATCCTAGGGGATAGAGAGGCTGCTTCCAGTGAGACCCCCGGCTCCAAAAACCATAACCAAGACATAAGCTTCTAAAAAAAACATATATAAGCACGCAACTACTAAAAAAGGTAGAAACAAAAATAATAATAAACACATAAACAAGTAAGTATTTGTTAGTAAAACTACGACACCGGGAATAGGTGAAAACCTATAAAAAAAAACATATATCACACCTCATAGAAACTGAAAAATTAAAC
Source organism: Helianthus tuberosus (assembly GCA_030545235.1). Taxonomy (NCBI): domain Eukaryota; kingdom Viridiplantae; phylum Streptophyta; class Magnoliopsida; order Asterales; family Asteraceae; genus Helianthus; species Helianthus tuberosus. Next base: position 27,113 of record JARYGA010060589.1, read on the forward strand.
TCATAAGACAGGAACCTAGGCCAAACTCCTAAAAATCCTTAACCTTAATCCTACGTCTCCACGAAGTTTAGTTAATACTTAATATAATCAAAAGTTTGTTTTTTTGTAATATGCAGGATTTATTTCAAAATTTGGAGCAGGGGTCTTTTTACTGGTTCAAGTAATTATATTATTGGATGCTACGCATTCATGGAATGATGCTTGGGTTGCCAAAGATGAACAGAAGTGGTTAGTTCTACTGTTATAGAGCTACTATTTCTTCATATATATATTTGAGTAAAATGCCCGGATAGTCCCTGTGGTTTTGTAAAATAACATCTATAGTCCCCAACTTTTGGAAATTACACCGGTGCTCCCTGTGGTTTGACGAGTTGTTACTCGGATAGTCCCTGGAGTGGATGTTCGTTTATTTTCACCGTTAACTCCATGTAAAATGACCAAAATGCCCTTAGTATTAAATTAAAAATACCCTTTATTTTATAAATGAAAAAGAAAGTCTTGTATACCCCATCCCCCCCTCCTTCAATCTAAAAAAACCCATCTCCTGTAACCATATATCCACCATAACCACCAATTACAAGTCTGCAACCATACCTCCACCATAACCACCACCTGAAAACCATACTGCCACCCTCCACCATAACCACCACAAGCATCTTCCCCTCCACCATAAACACCACCATCCAGGATTAGGACGATAACTAGCGATCTGAATCCCTAAAATAGATCGATCGATTGGTTTGGATATTGATTTGAAAAATGGTGGTGGTGTCATCTGTAAGAGACTACATAAATCGTATGCTACAAGATATTTCTGCTGGCATGAAAGTCATCATACTTGATTCCCAAACGGTACTCATCTTCTTCTTCTTCGTGTAATTATTTCTCATAGGGATCATCAATTCATGTTAGGGGAAATTTATTGATCTACAACATTTGCTTTCATAGTTATTGTGTAGATTAAGACAACCTTTTACACTTCAAATATCAGAATCTTAAACTCAGTTTATTGCTGCCTTTAAGTTTCATTACCTGCTGCTGCTGTGATGTTAGAGAGACGATTGTCGAAGCGTGAAAAGATGTTGATCATGTCTTCGGTTGCTTGTGTGTTGATGTTTAGTTTACGATTTGGTGAGCTGTGGCGAGGACTCTGTCTTTGGATTTGGGTTGGACTATGGTGGTGGCCATCGGTGGTGGTTGTACGGCGGTGGTGTGTGTGAAGGAAGGAAGATGAATGGGGTTAAGAAGCGGTTGACGAATCCATTCCTCTTCCACCAACTCTGTGCGTTTGTGTTTCAGATTTCTTTCCTTTCCTTTTGGCCGGCCTCAACGGGGAATGTCAGTCTCTTCCAGAGAATAGAATGTATACATCATATTTATTTAAAAGCAAGGGGTAATTTTGTCATTTTACATAGATTTAACGGAGAAAACTAACGGACATCTACTCCAGGGACTATCCGAGTAACAACTCGTCAAACCACAGGGAGCACCAGTGTAATTTCCAAAAGTTGAAGACTATAGGTGTTACTTTACAAAACCACAGGGACTATCCGGGCATTTTACTCTATATATTTTTTTACTGAAATGGTAAATTGACGAACAGGTCAAGGCTACTTGGTACTCTTTCTTCGTTTCTGATATATTTCTTATGTATACTTTCAGGTTTGTTGCTTTACTTGTAGTATCGGTTACTTGCTATATCGCTGCATTCACAATCTCAGGGCTGCTGTTTATCTGGTTCAATCCATCTGGCAATGACTGTGGTCTAAATGTCTTCTTTCTTGTGATGACAATTATTCTCGCATTTTCATTTGCTGTTATTGCACTGCATCCCGCGGTAATCATATGTTTAATCCAAATTATTGCAACCCCTTTTAGCTATATAATCCATACAGTTGACTCAAGAAACTTAGTGTTTAAAGTTCAAGACTTGTTTGTATTAATATTTTATGTTATGTTTGGATAGTTCTGATAATCTTATTATATAACAGGTGAATGGTAGTTTGTTGCCTGCTTCAGTTATTTCAGTTTACTGTGCTTATGTATGCTACACTGGTCTTTCTGCCGAACCTAGAGATTACGCGTGCAACGGTTTAAACAGTTCTAAAGCCGTCACCACCGGGACACTGATTATCGGCATGCTTACAACTGTTTTATCAGTTTTATATTCGGCTCTACGTGCTGGTTCTTCGACAACATTCCTATCACCTCCATCTTCTCCAAGAGCAGGTAATACATATAATCTTGATCATATATATTACATACTTTTTTTTCCGAATTGGATTTATGAAACTTAACATTTTAGTTTACGTTCCACAACAGGTGAGCGATCTCCATTTCTAGAGTCGGAAGAACTGGAATCAGGCAAAGGCAAGAAAGAAGTGGAAGCAAGACCCGTGAGTTATTCATACACGTTTTTCCATCTGATATTTGCATTGGCGAGCATGTATTCGGCCATGCTTTTATCTGGATGGAGCAGTTCAGAAAGCTCGGATCTCATTGATGTCGGGTGGACATCGGTTTGGGTTAGGATCTGCACCGAGTGGGTCACTGCTGGGCTTTATATTTGGTCACTCGTTGCTCCACTCATCTTCCCTGACCGTGATTTCTATTAGATGTACGTTTGGTTATATCATGTTTTAGTATGTGGATATATTAGTGTGTGAAATGTAAATAAACGTGTGTGCGGGGTCTTGGTCTGTAAGAGCGAAGTGGCAGTTGTATGTGGGTTGGTGTTAAAGCTGGTGGTCGTTGTGAAGGTGTTCGTGAGATAAAGATTCTATTGTTCTTGTGTCTTTCCGATATATTTTGCGAAACCTAATAGCTATTTCTAGTAGTTATTCTGGTCCCATACTCGATTGTAAAACCATATTTCGTATCTGTCTATGCGGTTATGACTATGAAATGGTGAGGAACTCTCAAACGCTGTTGATCTCACCCCTCGTCTAGAATTGAAGGCTATTTATTATGATGTCGTGTTCGTAGCTTGACTAGGCAGCGGATCTTGATGACTGCTGGAAATTTTCGGCAAGGCGGGGGGGGGGGGGGGGGGGGGGGGGGGGTTGGGGACACTTATATAATTTTTGGGAGTCTTCAGTAAAAATTACACTACTAAGCGAAAAAAAAAAAAGTGGGGGCCAGGGCTACCCCTGACCTTAACTAAGATTCACCATTACATGATGATTATGAATAATGTGATCAGTTTGACAGCTTATTACATGATTTTAACTTATGTGAGTCTCATTCCATGGTAGGAATTTTCTAAAGAGATCATGTTGATGTTTTGTGGACCACATTATTTCACCTAACTTGAAACTAAATTCGATCTAGAATTCAAGATCATCTTTATATTTGATACAACTAGTACGGACATCAAATGTTTTACGCTCTTAAGAGCAGTAACTATGGTGGGTTCAAACAATAACATCAAATTCACTAATTGAGTAGAGATATCATGTATTTTAAATGGGTTTAGGTATGAAACTATGCATATTTTAAACAAGTTTAGTATATTTTTTACAAGGGGAGGGTTCATTGGGGAACACTAAAAAAGTGAGGAACGGGGGAACACTTTTAAAAATTATACTTAACATGTTAAAAAAAATATTTTTCTAATTTTTTTTCGGCGCTTTTTCTTATAAATACAAGTAGAAACATTTTTGATAAAAAAATTAAAAACTAAAAATATAAAAAAAAATGTTTAAAAAATAGTTTTATCTTATAGAATTAACTTAACATGTTAAAAATATTTTTTTTTTTAAAATTTTTCAGCGCTTTTCTTTATAAAAAAGGAGGAGAATCTAGTCGAGTAAAAAAATATTTTTTCTAAAAAAAACAATTTTTAGCCTTTTCTTAATTGTTTTTTTTTTTTTAATATTTTTAGTTTTTGATTTTTTTTATTAAAAATGCTTCTACAAGTATATATAAGAAGAAGCGTCGAAAAAGATGTTTAAAAAAATAAATTTTAACATGTTAAGTTAAATTTTTAAGAGTGTTCCCCGGTTCCCCACTTTTTTAGTGTTCCCCAATGAACCTTACACTTTTTTACAATACAAAATTGGGTTGTTAGTATATTATATATAGCTACAACCGAAATATAAGTCTGTAGTGCTTAACGTTCATTGATCAAACGTTTTTTTTTACCTTTTAACCTTCAAGTCTCATCATTGGCACTTATAACTCCTTAATTTTCTAAAGACTTTAATCGATTTTTACATGTTAGTATAAATTCAAGTTGATTTACGTTTCGACATAAATTTTGTTTTGAAATGAGTAGGCTAAGATATAATACGTTTTTTTTTTTGCATATCTATAGGTAAGTTGTGAGGGGGTGTATACGTTTGACATAAATTTTGTTCTAAAACGAGTCGAGTCTAATATAATACATTTTCATTAGACAGTAAATTCGAGTTAATTTACGTTTCACCGCCGCCGCAACGCGCCATACAATTCTTTAACTTAAAACAATATTTTTTACGTGATTATTTTTATGTATGTGTTAGTATAATTTCAAGTTGGTTTACGTTTTAACGTAAATTTCTTTCGCAAATAAGTTAGGTCAGATATAATACGTTTACGTGCTTATTTTTTATGTACGTTTTCAGTTCGTCTACGTTCTGTTGTAAATTTCGTTCGAAAACGAGTCAAGTAAAAAATAACACGTTTTCATTAGACGGTATAAATTCGAGTTACTTTTACGTTTCGATACCGCCGCAATACGCTGGGATATTTACTAGTTTTTTACACAATACAAAATTCGGTTGTTAGAAGTCTTTATAAAAAAAGAATAAAAGTGTCGGCTAACGTACGCACCCTCTCACTTTCGAAGTCAAGCGCCACGTGACAATAACATCACCACCATCGTAAAAAAAAAAAAAACCCTTCACCCCACCACCTGCGTCTCTTCTCACCACCACCACCGTCCTTTCACTAACATGCGCCCCAACCTCCTCTCCTCCTCCTTCACCCCCATGGCCTCCACCACCACCACCTCCTCCTCCCCTCACCACCACCACCACCACAAAAAATCCCCATCCTCAAACCCTAACCACTCCACCACCTGCTCTCACCACTCCCCTTCCGCAACCCTAGACATCCTAATCCTCATCCTCGTCCTCTTCTCCGGCGCATTCCTCATCTCCTCCTACTTCTCCTACATCTTCCACTCTCTCTCTCTCATCCTTCCTCCTCTCTCTCTCTCCATCCTCATCGACTACTCCTCCATCTACCTCCTCGGTTTCTTCTTCTTCTTCGTCTTATCGATCATCGGACTCGAGATCTGCTGTGGAAACCGGTCCAGGAAGTGCGGGAAGCGAGGATGCAGAGGTTTAAAAAAGGCGATGGAGTTCGATTTGCAGTTGCAGACGGAGGAGGTGTTGAGATCTGGCGGTAGAAGTGTGAAGGAGGTGGAGGATCTGCCGTGGAAAGGCGGAAGTGAAGTGAATCCGGATTATGAGTGTTTGAGGACTGAGTTGAGGAAGATGGCGCCGGTTAATGGACGAGCCGTTTTGTTGTTTCGGTTGAAGTGCGGTTGTCCGGTTGCGAAGCTGGAAGGTTGGGGACCGAAACGCGGCCGTAGGAGTAAGAAGTGAGTGTGTTTGATGCTTTGATAACTAGTTGTGGTTGTGCATTGTTTGTTACAGTTTTGTATGGAACTTATTGTGTGGTGATATTTTGTTTGTAAGTTAGGTTGCAGGTTTAGATGTATTTGGCGGTTTTAGATTAAGTGTTTGTAGACGGAGATGTGTGGATTTACTGATTTAGTTCAGGTTTATTGATGGTAACATTTGGCATAGTTTTTGGGCTTGTTAGGTTAGTGAAATAATGATTTGTACCGATTTTGTGTGATTGAAGGTGGTTGATTGATGAGAAGAAGTGTGTGGTGGTAGTCTTTGTTTCGATAAGTAGGTTTGAATGAAACTGAAGTTGAACGAATTGGTTTAGGAAGGCGTGACTGTGTGATGTTTAGGTATCAATATAACATTTCTCTGATTGATAATTTTGCTTTGGTATGTGCAATATGATATATGCCTGGTTTAAAAAAGCGCGCCTTAAGCGCAAATCGACCCTAGGCGCAAAGAGCTGCACCTTGTGTGACCTAAGGCGGGCTTTGTACAAAAAGCGCACAAAAAGCGAGCTTTTTGGAAAAAATCCCACTGAGGCGCACACTTTTTGTACAGAAGGTGTTTTTGTGCTTTAAAGTGTTATACATGTTGCTAAAATGGTTTTACATTCAAGTGATTTATACATTAAATCATATATAAACCTTATTTATAACTATATTTTGGGTAAGGGATGCTAAAAGCCTATAGGATATATGTATATATAAAATATATAAGCACCTTGCGCCTCGCGTACGAAAAGCCCTCCGCTTTTGTGATTTGCGCTTTGCTCTTTGATTTTAGACCTTGTTGCTTTTGTGCGCTTCACGCTTTTTTAAACCAAGGATATATGATTTTATCTGCTAGTAAACTGTCCTATGCTTGAAGGCAGAGGGTAAATGTTTTGGTGTTTCAGAGTTCTGATTTGTAGTATTAAGGCAGAAGGATTGATGGAATACTGAATATGGGAAATTAGGTATATGTGATGAAATGCTAGCTAGACAATTCTTTGACTGGAATATAGATTAATATAATATATCAGTTTAGCTAAATACCACGAAAGTAACAAGAGACTGAAACTAAATAACTTTTTGGACACACGTATATACTAGCTTTAGAGTGTATGTTCTTTTATGTTTTTTTTTCCACGTATTTAGGGCGAGTTTAGTTGACACTGTTGGTGCTGTGGTATCTTTATTCAATTCTGCTTTGAACCGTTTTCTGTATAGAACTCATGACTAGAGTTATCATCACCATCATCATTAATATCAGTTTTATCATTGTTTGTAACTTTGTATGACTATTTGTTAGTATTGTATATTAATACAAATTATGTGTTTCCATTCGAGCATGGTTGGATACTTGGATAAGATATGATAACAATCAAAGAGACGTAGTTTCTATGTGCTGATACATGTAAGTCCTAACATAATATACACTACGTCGTGTGGTGTTCATTGATTTTGACTGTTTGCAACAAGATGATCAGATTTTTGATAAAATCTGTTATGTTACATTACTTGTGTATATCCAAAGTATATCCAAATACTTGTTCAGGTGTTTTGAGATCACTGAGGGTTAGGGACTTAGGGCCATGTTCTCATTTCTTTTGGCAAGATGACACATTCTAACAACACCTAAGCTATTACTTTGCTGCCATTTCTAATATTCATGGCTGCTAGCTGAGTCTGTTGGTTTGCATTGCTTGGGTCTTACTGTCTGTCTTAGTTCTTAAGCAATATCAACCCATTTATGTTAAAATGGGTTGATTTGGGTTATGTTGTATCTCTAATAGGTCAAATGGATTTAACGGATAAAGGAAACATGATGTATTCAAATGCTTAAAATCTCTTTAACCGCTTTACCAAAGAGTTTAAATAATTAGTGTTCTCATATTTTAGCAGTTAGCACACATATTGTTTATATATCACAAATAAAAAAATATTAGTGTTTGTGGTCCGGTCCAACCCGGCTTAACGTGTTTTGACCCATACTAAATGTCATGGGGTCATCTATTGAGGCATCGCGTTGTTGTTATTGATTACCTGAGGACCAGTCATTTCGTCCCGATTATTGATACGGGTCACTACCCGCCATGGCCTCATTAGGGGAGTGGCTCCAACTCTCGACCAATGGGACCCATGAAAGTGCAAACACTTTTTGGTATTATTTTAATTAATTGTTGAGGCACTCCTGAGACCTGAAGGATACGCAAGAGTAGATAGAAACCCGGGCTGTTTAATTTGGGTTTTAAAAAACATGCCTAGGCGTGAGGTGCACTTTAGTGCAAGTCCTTCAGCTTATGATTGTCAGAGGCGATCAGTTTACAGAAGGCACATTTGAGGCGCCAGTAAAAATGCATTTAGGCGTGCCTCTTGTACATGTGAAGATTTTGTGCATCAAATTGTTGTGGATATAGCTTTTTAGGTTGTACATATATGTTATTATATGCTAAGTTATATATAAAGCTTATATATACTAAAGTTGGTACGTGATGATGGAAACACGTGAGAAATATATTTTATATTTATATAAATACATACCTTGCGTCTCGCTTTGTAAAGTGGTGCGCTTTTGCGCTTTGGCTCGGGATTTTATTATTTCTACTTTCTAGTTGTCTCACCCTCTCTAAAACTGAGGGTTCAACACAATGAGTAGATGTCATCTTCAAACATTTGGCACATCACATTTCATTAACCACCAAAACATGCATGTCCTTGTGCATCGCTTGTCTGCAGTAGCACCCTGAAAAAAAGACGTTAGTTTATCTTCGGCTAAAGGGCAGCTCATAAGCATTGATCCTAGGGTGCATTGACAATTCATATTTGGGATTAGTCCTTCGCGTCCATGTCGGTTTCTTGCAATCCATGGCTCTAGTTTACAACAACTAGTTATCCTCTTGATTGGTTCCGTTGAAACACACTTCATTGTGGGTACTACACGTCCACCATTAGCATCTCGACGTGGATGACTAGAATAGAATATGATCATTAACTTGGGTTGGTTTTCCCCTTGGATTCCGACAATGACAATCGACTTGGGTGAACCACACAACTTTCTACAACTTTATGTCACTTTGACACTCTCAGTAGCCAAGATCTTCGCTCTCTAGCTTTATCACCGTCTTTGAGCAATTTCATCTTACATTTGATTCTTCTAGCTGCAAGTCGTGGCCGTTTATGTTGCTAGTCATGGGAACCACCATTTAATTTAGATCCTCTCTCACCACAATTAGCCAACATTTAAGAACTTTTAGGATGGTGACTTTGACTTGCCAGCTACTCGAAAGCTTGTTCCCGTTGAGACTTGAGATACACCACTTGTCATAGGGTCATCTATTGAAGCCTTGTGCAGCATCCTCGGTTGCTCAAGGACCAACCGTTTTGTTGCGGTTATTAATATGTGTCACTGGTTTTGTCATGCCATGACTCTCAAGAGGAGTTGCCCCGACTCTTTAATTTAATTTTGAGACACTCTCAAGGATAGAATATGCAGGAGTAGCCAGAAACTCAGGTGGTTTGATTCTGAAAACATCGAGTGTGTGTAAACTTATACATTTGTGTGTTTTGTTCTGTATGCTTTGCAAAGATTACTTGCTGTCTGTTTTATCTTTATGTTTCTTGTGTTGTTTTTAGTAGGTTTCCTTTTTAATCACCTTTTTTTTTGTATAGATAACTACATTAACATGTAATTTTCTTTTCTTTTCTTTTTGCAGGAATTTGAGTCTGAATCATGGCTGATGTTTGAGAATGCTTAACGCTGATACGAATGCGATCAGCAGCGCTCACTTCTTATGTTTGTCTGTTATCGTTATTACCATTCCAGAAAATGGGTTGATTCTTGTTTCTGGATAACTTAAAAGTAACACTTGTTCAAAGATGTAGTACCCTTCATTCATTGTGAACCAGGTTTGGTTGGTATATGAACTGGGTAATACCAAATTAATTATGAATAATAAACACTGAAACATTTGAATTCCATTGTAACGTAAGCTCAATCGCTTGTGGGGTGGAAGAGAGGAAAGCATAGCCAAAAGTACACTTATCGGTAGACTATTTCGGCCATTGCCTGCAATACAGTAAACTAAGTTCCGCAGGTCAAATGAAGATGTTTGATAATTCAATCTTTTGATTCTTAAATTTTTCACTTTTATTGAAACCACTTATAAAATCATTTTAAAGTTGAGAACTGTTTTGACACTTATACAATGGCAGTTTTTAACAGCCTCTCTTTCTCCTACTCACGACCAATGAGTATCTTTTATATGCTATGTAGAAGTACTTATGTGATTCTCGTATTTCTCTACTTAAAATCGTAGTTTCTATTGAACACAATCCTATACATGTGTAATGTTTCAACTCTACTTCACTCGAGTATAGTAAGTTTGTTCGTGCTGCACATGAGCTGTTTGTGGAAATGCCTGAAAGAGATGGTACCATTTTCAAGATTATCTAATCTTTTACAAGTTGAATGGGAGAGTTCTGAATTGGGTTTAAACTTTAAAGTCAACACATAAGTTCTATTGTCACACTGATGAGAACTAATGTACAGCTAAATCTAAAACACTTTACAAAACTTGACCTGAAAACCGAAATCAGTTATACAGATCTACCACACTATGAATCAGTTTGAGCAATAAGTTCAGTAGCTGCACCCATTGTACCAACACCACCTGATTCCAGCAACTTAAGAGCAAGTTCGTCCTCATTCCATTGCCTCAACCCTTTACTCAATCTCTTCAAAACCTCCACATCAACTTCCACCACCCAATCAGCCATGCAACCCAACATCAAATTTAAAAAACCCGTAACGTACGAATGCCAGGTAATCGGATCACACCCGAGCGTTATCTTCCCATTAAGTGCACTTGCCAAAAAATCCATGTGGGACCCGAGAAATCTAGGCCGCCACTTGGATGCTGACGTGGACGAGTCGACACCCCAGGCAAATGCTCCACAAAGTACCGTAAAGTACCCAAGAGCGTACCCGGATAGCATTGAAACCGGCCCACCCGTTTCCTCTCGGTGAGCGGATATAAACCAAGACGGTAACGTCTCATTTATTAACGACTGGACTAATCCTTGACCTCCAGATATCCATAGTATTGAAGCTGCTAATTGAGCAGCTAGTTTGACTTTGGTCAAACTAGTAGCAAGTGAAAGCTGTCCATATTTTGTTTCTTGTTTACCTTTAGGAGTTGTAGCACCACTAGAAGCTATATCTTTCACACATTGGATAAGTAAAGATATAATTTCTCTAAGAAACATTATATCTCTAATCGAACGATAAACCCGTAAATATAGAAACCCGGGTGCTACCGGAGATATTTCCCCGTAAAAGTTGGACCCGAACCCGTGCCCTAGAAGCGCTCCAACGCCACCGTGGGTTGAAACAAGAGAATTGTTCAACCCAAGTGTGGCTGTGAAGCAACTTTTAAGAAGCTGATATACTGCATCATTGTCGTGGAGGAAAACCGTACGCGAAGCTGAAAAAACAAGAAAATCACTCCATTTTTTTGCTTTTTGGGTCCATAAAGAAGCCACGATCGGCATGCACGGCCATGGGCAACCGGCTGCGAGTGATTCTAGGGCCGGGCCTGCGAGATCAAGAAAGCGTTGTGATGCTTTATCGAGTTTGTACGTTATGGTGACGCTCACAAAGGCAGCTAAGGGCAATGGGAGAGTAAATGGTGAACTTATCCCTGCAAAAGAAAGTCAAAGCCAAGAAAAAAAGTCAAACATTACTGTCGCATACATCAGAAAAGGCGTTTAAGCAGGGCCGTCCCCATAGAATGATAAAAATCTTTTGGGCCTCATGCAAGATAAAAATTGGGCCCCCTCCCTATAATATAAACTTATCAATTATATATCCAAAAATCACAATGTGACGATAATTGATTAATTGTTATAAAATAAACAAAACAATAGTAGTGTAGCGAATAATCATTTTTAGTGGGTTCAAATTTTGGACCTTCAACTGATCTAAACTTTTCGGGCCCTCGCCTGGCTTGGCCGGCCCAATACCCCCCCCCCCCGCGCGCGCGCGCGCGCGCGTGTAATGTTCTAAAGCTCGAACCTGCAAAAAGGCGGGGAACGTTAACGTTAGTGGCAGCCAGGATATTCTTGATATGTTCTTCGACATTCGAAAGATTTGCAGCTGGACTTGGCCAATCCGATCCGTTCATAAATACCGGTTTCCAGACACCGCGCGACACTTCAGCCGAGAAATAACTCACAATGATTGCCAAAGATGCAGGAAGAAAGTCTGCCAAATCTTTAAGCCCTGCAAAAACAAGATCATGCAGACACAAAACCTTAGAAGTCAGAACCCGAAAAAAGACTATAAAGTCATAGGAATTGATTGATACAATGTCGGCCGACCTGTACATAGCTCGCGAGGGGATAATCGTCCATGCGCGCACGCTGTTAGCGCAGCATCGACTACAAAAGGAACCGCTTCAAGAATATCCCAAGCAGGTAGTTTAGGCCACAAAGACGTATCATCACTTCCGGGCCCAGATGAACAACTACTTCCCGATACGGAATTCAACGGTTGATTTCTGTTTATCTTTCGAAACATCATGTTTAGGAGGCTATCAACAATCTGATGAACAGGCGAATGAACTAGACCCGAAAGCGTCGAAGCTAAACACGCTTGATGTTGACGATACCACACTTTTAGCTTCGGAAACGAATCAACGAACATGGGATTCGGGCACGATGCTTTCGCTACTGCTGATAATCTTCTTCTGTTTCGATCCTCGTATACACTACCAGACGAAACTAACTGGGAATTCCGCATTAGTAACAGGTATTCGGGAGTGAGTTGCGATCCCACCGGAGGTACGTCTCCGACCCCGTATTCGAGCGGAGGGTGATTGAACCTCCATAGCTTTAGAAGAAGTGCGAATGCGTTTGAAAACACAGCGTACGCCGAGATCTCTTCTCCGGTTGTCAAAGTCCATGATATATTCGGTACACATGATCCAAACACTTCGCATATTGGCATCAAAGAACCAGCAAGGTGTGGAACCTGCAACAACCCGAATAAAAAACGAGTTCAAAACTACTTCAAATATAAGTTATTCGGGTTGGACATGTAACTCAGCGTCGGTACGCACGTAACACATTACTGGACGCGTACTGGCTCTAGTTACGTGTCGAGCGCTTGGATAAGTGTGTGCCAGGGCCGAGTCAAGTGGCACCAGGCTCACGTTTCCCAGCCACGGTACGTGTAACATTGTAACCGGCGCTGCATGCGTAATTGACATTTAAACATGCGTAAACCAACAAAAGATCGCGTGTAACCAGTGCTGAAAACCAGAAAGTTAAAATAACCATTTTTTAAAAACAACCCATTCTGACCCGAAACCCGTTCCGACCCGAACCCGCTCTAGCCCAAAACCCATTCTGACCCAAACCCGTTTCAACCCAAACCTGTCCCGACCCGAACCAAAATAACCCTTGAATTGACCCATTTAGACCCTAACCCGTTTGGACCCGAACCCGTTCTGACCCGCAATCCAAACCCACCTGACCCGACCCGTTTGCCAGGCATAAATATAACCAAAGTACCCATCCATTGATTAGTAATCGCGCATCAGATGAACTTACGAGTCCGTGTAACGAGAAGATCTGAACGCAGTCGATGGGTGCTATACCGACAAGAAGGACGTTAAGCATGGGTGCATAAGCGATAAGATGGCTGTCATTTCCCGAATAATTCGCAGGCAGTGGAGGCGATAATAATCTCGTAATGAAGTAAACACTATGCTCCTGCACATTCCAACCGCGAATCAAAGAGGCACCGCAAAGAATAGTAGCGGCAGCTATCTTGTCATCATCCGATCCATTGACAGCAATCTCGAAAACCTTCTCAAGCTCTGCTAAGCTTCCATCAAATCCATTAGCGTAAATTCAGTTCCTTTTTCGTTTACTAAATCTTGAAATCCGTTAATTAGCGTAAACAGTTTATGAAAAATGAAAGACCATGTGTACAACAAATGCATTGAGTTTTTTTATGTACCTTGAAGCCGGTTCGGAAACGAGAGCGTTCGTCATGACCGGAGTGAGTGGTGCGCCTTTCATGAACGTTGACCAGCCCGGGACTTGAGCTGGCACACCATGTGGGATTTGGTTAATACGATCTGTTACATAACCTGGCCAGTAATACGCTGATGTATCCAACAGGTTTCTTGCGATACAAGCCTCGACTATCAAATGGTGCAAGTTTCCAGCTGCAATATCTTTCATGTTGACCAGGTCAAAGTATGCGCTGCTACTGACGTTAATGCCGGATATGATCATCATTGCTCTTGCAGCAGCCTGATTGGCGGCGGCAATAACCGCCTGAGGTGGAGTCAGCAAGCTCTGATAGTCACCCAAACTTTGTAAACTGGACACCAACTCCATACGGCGGTTTTCTTTGCAAGTTTGTGTTGTTTGGCAGTTCATATTGTTTTGTGACAAACTTTCTTCGTCCTCGATTAAATCAGAAACCACTAAAGTTGTGATAGACAATAACATACATAAACGAGTATCCAAACGCGGCATAGGACCTTCAATGGGATCTCTTTCCTGAAAACAAACAAGACGATTAAACATCCAAATTTGCAGGTTGTTTTGATACACAAAAAGACTAAATTTGATAGAAATCCGAACCCTTTGAACAAGCCGAAGAGCAGCCATCCAAAGACCGAGAAAACACTCTTGCCAACTGGTTCCATGTAATGCTTGAAGAGCTTTTACATGACCTGTAATAAGAGAACATAAAATCTTTATTCAAAGTTTTTGATTAAATATTTTTGATATAAACTTACGTGTGATAATTTCGATGGCGCTTGTTGTATCGACTTGTGAACCATCCATGGCGTCTTCAAGCGCAAGATCAATAGGAATCCACAGTGAAGAACCACTGACTTTATGAGAGATACCGGCAGATGAAGACATTATCGTGTGAATTTCTTGCAAATAATTCGCTTTTTTTCCTTCAGACACAACTTTATGATCATCTGATATTAACTGAAGCAGAGTTTCTGGTGTCATCACCTTTGAATTTCTTAGCGCTGACGAGTTGACCGCAAGAACCTCTATATCCTGAATCAAACTTCTCCAATGTGTGGGCCTAATGAACATTAAAAAAAAATAATTTATGCATATCTATATGTATGAATTTCAACTATACTTATTAAATTTTACTATAGATAACAAGTATCAAAGGATTAAGTTCTGACATGTTTCGGCGAGCCAACAAAAGAATCCTGCAAGTTATTTTATTCTGCAGGAAAAGCCCGATCAGCTCAACCGCCATAACTGTATTTCTACTCTGCAAAATCTCATTCCTCTTTCCACCGTAGCTACCGGAATCTTCTATCTCCATGTCTTGAGGAACATTCCATTTATGTGTTCTTTCTTTGGTAAGTTCTTGAAGCCCCTCATCTCCTAATGCTGCCTCTACTAACTGCCAAACAACTGCAACTATAAACTCAAGTAATACACTGCCCGGATCGTTGACTTTGGTGCCGAATATCTGAGAAAGATTGAGAACACCGTCTATTGAATTCATGATCCTGCATTAACAAGTAGTTCATGAATAAGAAACAATACATTGGTTAACTTGTTACGCAAGTAACCGTTAAA
>JARYGA010060589.1:42550-65142 GCA_030545235.1 Helianthus tuberosus
GGGTTAGTGGATTTTAATAATCCTAAGTTTCACTTGTTGGCTGATAATAATCTCAACTTTAAAAATTCTCTCCAACGATCTCACTTTGTAAGAATTGGGCCCTCATTGATCATTTTCCAACATAGATGCACTTAAATCATTTAAGCAGTCTACAGGTGCATTTGAATCTATTGAGGATGCCAACTTCTTATATGCTAGAAAAGGATTAATGGAGATCAAATTCTTACAAGTTGGGATTGTTGAAGGGAATTTTTAAAGTTTAGATTATTATCGGCCAACACGCAAAACTTAGGATTATTAAAATATAATAACTTTTTTTTTTAATATAACCAACATAACAATATAGTATTAATTTTTTATAATATATATGTTTTTTTAATATTATTTATGAAAACATTCATGATAACTAGTTGAGTGGTAATGTATGTTAATTATGAAAACATTCATGATAACTAGTTGAGTGGTAATGTATTTTTTATATTTCAAGAGTTAGTAGGGTTATAAAAGGGTCCTTAAAATATGAGATGCTATCTTCGACATTTGAACACAACTACATCAAACTTGGTTAAAGACGTCTAATTATTTATTTAATAGTTTTATGTTACAGCTGACACGATAGAAAATTATTATTTAGCTCTAAATATTAATAATCAGAATATATTCAAACGTCAAAAATTTATTATGATCAGATGGTTCCGCTGGTGGTATGATAATACTCAAGTGGTCCGTCAGTGATCCAAATTTACCGTTAAAAAAAATTCGTAGGCCAACTATTAAAAGAAATAAGAGAAATAATACATTTCAGATCGGAAATGTTTCATATAATAATTTCATCCGGAAGCTCAAATGATTAAAAAAGCGACATCTTACTTTTCTTTAACGTTTGATCAAAGAGTTAATATAGTCCATAGGCGAAAAAGACTTTCCCTCATAACACTCTAAGCCGGCAAAATAAGAGACGATTTTGTGGTTTTATATGTACTACTTAGATCCTTCTAAATAAAATCATAAATTATATAAAACATGATCTAACTATAAGCGACACACGACCATTTCAAGTAATAGATATTTTAAAAAGCTTAATATAATCAGTTATTTCTATAAAATTCATTTTATGGAATAATAATAATAACTGGAAGAGTAAATTGCTATTTTAGTCCTTGAGGTTTGGTTCGAATTGTCATTTTAATTCAAATAGTTTTTTTTTCTTATCTGGGTCCCTGACTTTTTAATTTTCTTGCTATTTTGATTACATTGCCTAACTCAGTCTAAAAATCTGGTTATAACTACGGGTATTTTTGGCATAACTGTTGTGTAGTGATAACCAGGAGTAGTTTAAAACATAATTTATAAACTTCATAATAATTTAATGCCAAAAATACCCCTGATTATAAACTGGTTTTTAGACTAAGTTAGACAATGTGATCAAAATGGCAAGAAAAATGAAAAGTCAGGGACCCATAGGAGAAAAAAACTATTTGGACTAAAATGACAATTTGAACAAAAACTCAGAGACTAAAATGACAATTTACTCTAATTGGAATTATCAAATAATTATTATTATTATAAATATTAGTTGTATTTTTTATCGTCTCGTATTTAAAGAAAGTTATTTAGCTTAATTAAATATTATGAAGTGGTTAGTATTTTAATAATATTTGCATACAATAATCGGTTTAGGTGATGCGTTGGCTGGCAATATTTGGACAGTCGTTGGTGGAATAATTAAGCCCAACGTCTCAAAGTGACCTTTTAGGTTCGGTTTCACTTTCACCCCACCATAACCGGCACTTGCATGCCTTTGGTCCTGTCCCATCCCCAAACGGTCCAACCCACTTTCAAGCACAGCTTATACCTTTTTTATTCAAGAAAAATTGAATAAACATGGGTTGTTTGATAGTCTCTTAATGATTCTATTAAGATGTTACTTATAAATCGGTTAGAGGTAGAGTGTGTTTGCTACACTTAAAAGATACTTCATAGTGGTGCTTGAAGATTGACGAAAGCTTTCTTTCACAAACGGATCAGTGCTCTGATTCTACTTATTAGATTTTGAAAAATGAAAAGCTTTACCTAAAAAAGAGGGTCTTGCGATGCTTCTTCACCCCAGGTCACCAACCAGTGGAAGAGTCGAAAGCGGAGTACAAAAGAACCTTCAGTCACGTAGGGGCCCCTAGAGCGTTCTTTTGAGGATCTTAACTTAATCAGCAGAGGGGAGGAGTAGTTCAGTGCCAAGTCCAGGTCTTCAATTCCATTCTATTATGGGGTCAACAAGGACCAAGTGCTTTCTTCGTAGTTTACCCATGTAAAGCGATATGATGGAAAGCCGGATGCGCTACAGGAAGAAGATGAAATGAATGCTTCGTTTTAGCTCTTGGATTGAGTGAGAACTGATAGTTAGAGCTTGCTCTTCTGCCTCTTAATGAGTAAGTTTTAGAAACAAGCTTACTTAATAAGAGGCTAACTCTTAATCGATCAGAAACAAGCTTACTTGATAAGAGGCTAACTCTTAATCGGTCAGACTTCTTAATGGTTCAACAAAAGGTTACCAAACAACCCCTAAGTTGATCCCAATTACGCTTGAGTTCCCTGGTTTAACTCAATTGAACTTGAGGTTTAACTTGGCTCATCTAGAGAATAAAGCTCTATCTAATGCTAAAAGATTAGTTGAAAAAAAAAAGATATATTAACTTTTGACACATATATTTATGTGTGGACTAGGAGATATAAGATATATGAGTTTCACACTGAGCTTTTAACAGCTCACATTGAGCTTAGATGTGTCAAAACTTTGATAAGATAAGTGAGATATCAATGATTATAGTATTGCATTTGAAATAGAGCTTAGATGTAACGTGTTAAGCCATGTTCACCACTTGAGTTTCGTCATGACGTAATGGGTTTGTGTTTACTAGATAATGATTCAATGTACAACACTACATCTGTAGTCAAATTTATTTATTTAACAACAAACTTACTTCTAAATTTGAACCATCCACCTGTAGAATAGAGGAGAGACACCTTACCATCACACCATGTACATTGGAAACAATTTCAATAAAACAAAGCAAAATTTGTCTTTAGCGTCTTAAAATTTGAGGTAAATTACAATGTTGCGCTTCTCAAATATTTTATATAGTATAGATATAGATAGATAGATATAAATAGGTAATGATCAAATATGTTGTTATTCACTTAGTTGAGTGTTTGATAAATTATAAGTATTTAAGAAATTGATATCCAAGAATACCAAAATGGACAATTTCGTGAAGAAAAGTTTGTGAGATGAGAGAAATGCCTCTCAAATAAGCGAGGTTCAAAGAACCAAAGTATTTTTATTTTATGCTTTGATTAGTAGTTTTGTAACTTTTGTTTATCTAAACTGATTTTTGACTCTTGAATCTTGAAACATAATATGTCATCCAACATCAAAAATTGATTTGCCAGTACAATATGTCAATGTTGCAATAATCATAATGTTTGTTTCGAAATGGAAATCCCAACACCTTTAAGATTTTTATCATGCCGGCTCAAACAGAGAAAACAAAGTTTTAGCTTCCATTTCATTTAGGGCTGGCCCAAAAAAATAAGCTATGTGGTCTAACTG
Source organism: Helianthus tuberosus (assembly GCA_030545235.1). Taxonomy (NCBI): domain Eukaryota; kingdom Viridiplantae; phylum Streptophyta; class Magnoliopsida; order Asterales; family Asteraceae; genus Helianthus; species Helianthus tuberosus. Next base: position 46,158 of record JARYGA010060589.1, read on the forward strand.
TTAATCTATTATATGTGGACCAAATATTGTTCTTTTACATTTATCAGGATTTGTCAAACTGTTGAAATAATCTTCTGAACACAACCCCCCATATTGTTTTTTACATTAATTACCACATGTCATAAGCCATGTGAATCAACCTGTCACAAGCTAATTAACAAGTAATTGGTTGCATAACGTGTCATAACCTATGCAAGTCTAAGATGTTTTTCCCGCTTCACGTGTCATAAGGTATGTGACTATGTGAGTCCAAGATTTTTCTTCCCGCTTCTCTTATTTCATCATTTTGTATACCCAAATAAGTAACCCGATAATAGTATCTTATCTCAAAATATCAATTTATAATTCCTAAATTTTCATTAGTAACTATTTCATATTAATTTTATTCAACCTGTGTAAAATATGAGTTTCTAACCTAGTATAAATATATAAAAGTATATTATGTTTGCTACATACTCTTCTGTATCATATCATGTTACATAATATTTATTATCTTATATCGTATTATGTCATGTGATATTGTATCAAATTGTGTTATATTTTTACATAGTACACCGTATTGTATTGTATTATATTATATTATAAAATATTACAACCAACTCATGGCGAGGCTTTAGGCAAACCATGTTCTTGAACTTTTTTTAGGACTGTAAACGAACCAAACGTTCAGCGAACATTTCGTAAACCGTTCGACGGGTAGTCTAAACCCCTTAAATTCACTCCACACCCAAATCGACACCACCGGTGGTGATTTCGACATACCAAATCCAACCATTTTCAAAAACCCTAAAACCACATAACTATGGGTATCAACATGATAGGTCTCAAAACTCATGTGTATTGTTTGAACCACACAAAAATCCCAAGGGTACCAAAGTGTAACCAACTTTCAACCGCTCATTTCCCAACAATATCAGTTGGGTTTACCAGACCAGACCAGACCACTTAATCCAGAACCTGTTAGAATGTCTGGTCCTGAGTGCTGCCAAAACCCACCAGTGATCTCCTCCGGCGGGGAATCCGGTGAGCTTTTGCAAATTGGATCTCTCAATTCTTATGTTTCCGGCAACCCTGATTCCAAAGTCGCCGTTCTTCTTGTTTCTGATGTTTTTGGTAATTCACTTATTCCACTTGTAACTTTTTGTTTATCTTATGATGTTGACTTGTGTGTTTTGAAACACCTACTGGTTAAATTAAGGTTTAACTTATAAGCAGCCTGCTTTATTTTCAAAGTCAACAAAGCTGCTTCATTGAAACACCTACTCTTAATGAAGTCTATGATATGATCCGTACTGTAAACGAACCAAACGTTCAGTGAACCTTTCGCTAGTTTGTTTAGTAAATGAACGAACATGAACAAAGGTCGCGTTCATTTTATTGCGTTTCTGAATGTTAGGTAGTATGCTTGATGTGTTTGTTTATGTTCGTTCATGGTCGTTTGTTTAGTTTAGTTTATGTTTAGTTATTAAAAACATTATTTTGTGATAATTATGTTTAACTTGTGCCTTTGTTTTGGGATAATTATGTTTACGATTATTAGGGGGTAGGGGTGGTTATCACTCACCATCCATTTATCACTTACAACTTCCAATCAAGTTCCGCCATGTAATCAACCATTATTCCATCACTCACAACATTTTTTAGTGGAAATGCCCATCACTCACCACCACACCCAACAATTTCCCCCCGACCAACAATTTCCCTCACAACCATTAAAAGATAACGCGTCAAAATGTTAACGCGATTTAATGTCACCGCGTTAAACTTATAGGGTGGCGGTGGTGTTTTGCTATTGGTCACGCGTGAACAAATTGTATCACGCACAAAATGGTAACCACCCCGGGTGGCCTTATGCCAAGTGGTTAATAATGTGATTTATGTCTAATTCTCGGGTTTAAGAATGTTTTTTTTAAATCGTACATGTTCGTGAACAAGTTAAATTCCTTAACGAACGAACACGAACAAGAATTTTCGTTTAATGTGTGTTGGTGAACCGTTCGTGAACAAGTTCAATACTTAACGAACGGACATGAACTGGGCTCCATTTGATTCAGTTTGGTTCGTTTACGGTCCTACTCGTTACCTTGCTCTAATTTGTTTTTTTTTTTTGGGTAATTTTTTTGTGCAGGTTATGAAGCTCCGAAACTGAGGTATTACTTGTAGCCACAACAGCTTCTGAAATCATTTTTTTATGAAATTAATCTTCATATTGATTTGTTTGTTTGCTAAGGGATTATTTACTTTTGGCATATATGGTGTTTAGCATCATTACATGATACATGTCTCTGGATCTGTTATCTTTAATATTATATACACTAAGTTTATTAGTTGTTTAATAAGATAATGTTTTCTTCTTCTCAAATTCTTTAACTTTTTATTTTTTATTTTTTTATGTTGTTTTGTTATTGTAATAATCACACAACCACCATGGCACCATAGATTTGGAAGTATTGCTGGATGAGAACTAACTTACAACTTCAATAAAAACACAAGTGCAATTCCAAATTTTCATATAAATTTTATAACTAATTTTGCTCATCTGAGTCACTTTTCTAAAATTTAATTTGATATTAATTTGTTTGTAACAACTTATAATAGTTATAGTAATATAGTTTCATGTACTAGAATCAAATAAGTTTTGTTGTAGTTTTGTGAAAGGAATCCTGCATATTGACTTTCAGAAGTCAAAGTTTGTTTCTACTTATGGAACATGTATTCTAGTGTAGATTGTGAATATGGTGTTCGATTTAACTTTGCAGGCAACTTGCAGACAAAGTTGCAGCTGCGGGATATTACGTAGTTGTTCCTGATTTCTTCCATGGCGACCCGTTGACTTCTATAACCAAGATAGGAGATTGGCTAAAAAACCATGCACCCGTTAGTTTATTCTTATCCAAAACTTGTTACCTATTTTTATTATTAGTTTGGCTTGAATATTTATACAAAAAATTATAATAACCATTTGTACTTTTTTGTAGGATCAAGCAGTTGAATTTGCCAAACCAGTTATACAGGCTTTAAAAGAGAAGGGTATAACTAAAATTGGGGCTGCAGGTTTTTGTTGGGGCGGTAAGACTAGCTTCCGAACATATTTGTTAACATTTAAATTTGTTGGTCTATAATGTATTTATATGAATATTGAATAATAATTGGCTGACTTAATCGCATTTATTGGTTTTAATAGCTAAGGTGGTTGTAGAGCTAGCAAAGGATGGTGAAATACAATTTGCTGCACTCTTGCATCCTTCGTTTGTCACGATAGATGACATCAAAGGTATGTTTTATTCGACAACATTTATCATAATCCATCGATTATTAAATAATGAATTTTTGGAACTATTTTTGTTTAAACGTTTAAATCAGGTATATTAAGCTTTTTTTAAGTGGGTCGTGAATAATAATTTCTCGACCCTTAAGAGTCGCTTTGTCTTTAGTCGGATCGGTTTTGCAATTCAAAAGGGGGTTGCGGCGCATCTTGTTGCCCGTTTACCTGCCATTTGTTTGTAATTTGTTATTTAAACGTTTTGGATTGGTAATTTATGAGACTGAGTATATTTTTTTGATTGATTGATGATTTTAGGGGTGAAGGTCCCTACGGGGATACTGGGTGCTGAAATCGACAAAATGTCTCCGCCAGAACTCGTCAAAGAATTCGAGGCCGCACTAGTCGCAAATGAGGTAATATTTCTAGCCAATGCTAATTGTACATTTGTCTTACACTTAAAAGTTTACCTTCCAGCTTTTGTATAACTTACATGGTATATTTTACGGGTATTCAGGTTCATAACTTTGCAAAAATATATCCTGGTGTATCGCATGGTTGGACCATTCGGTATCAAGATGAGGATGCAGCAGAAGTGAAATGTGCACAAGAGGCACATCAGGATCTTGTGGAATGGTTTGGGAAGTGTCTTTAGACAAATCATTCAGTCTGTAAAATCCTAATAAACATGTTATAAAAGAGAGATACATATGTTTGTGAAGATCCATAGTAACTAAATAAAGTGTGTGAAGATATTAAGACCTAATGTTGAACTAGTTTGTGAAGATCCATAATAACTAAATAAAGTGTGTTTGAAGATATTAAGACCTAATATTGAACTAAAGTTCATATTACTAAGACAAAGCTCGAGTAAAAAACAGAAACATCGTATCGTGCAACACATGAAATTATGCTCGAGTTTAACTATGTGACGCTCGAACGCATACATTTCATGGTTAAGCATTATACTAGCTCTTAATAGTTAAGACGCACGAACGCGTACACGTTTCATGGTTAAGCATTATACTAGCTCTTAATAGTTTAGACATAGTTACTAATTGTTCAACAATTCAAAAATTGTCAAACAGCCTTTAACTGCTGAAATTAAAAAAAAGATGGTACAAGAGAATTTGAATTTTTTTATAAACTTTGTACTTTGAAAATTGGTTTTGAATTTTTTTTATAAACTTTGTACTTTGAAAATTGGTTTGGAGCTCTTCAGTGAAGAGGCTCTCCAAAAATAGGCGTATGCCACTTGAAAGCAGCGAGCACACGGTATTCTTTAGTAAAAGGCGAAAGAATAGTTCGCTTTGTGCTCACTACATGGCTGCGTGCCTTTTAATAGCATCATATACATAGTTCGGTTTTTGACAAAGGCCTTAGGAGAGCTATCGAGGATATTGTGGTTTGCGGGGGTCCATTTTTTGGGGATCTTCAATGGAGGCTTGCATCCCTTCCGACCCGTTTTGGGGGTTTGGGTTTATGTTCGGCTGAGGATGTATCTACGTATGCTTTCGTGGCCTCGAGGGCACAATCTTGGAGTTTGCAGGACCACATTCTTCGGGACTGTGGTATTGTCGGGTTAGATTCTGATTATGTGTGTGCGTTGGATTGCATGCATATGTCCCTTCCGGATTTCGATCTTGGCGGTTTCTCTAATAAGGACACCGCCCCTCCTAAAGCCCAGAATGCTTTGGCGAGTGCCCTATTTAGTAGAACTGTCCAAAGTTTGGGAGAGAAGTTTAGTCTATCCCCTCGTCAGAAAGCCGTGTTCGATTGTCTCCGGGCTCCTCATGCTCAGGATTTCCTGACAGTCATCCCCATTGAAGGACTAGGCCAACACATGTCGGCAGTGGAATACCGGGCAATTCTTAAGTACCGGCTAATGATCCCTCTGTTTCCGGTTAATGAGCCTTGCCCAGTTTGCCGCAAGGTTTGTTTAGATACTTTTGGCGAGCATGCGGTTCATTGTAAGGAGTTGCCTGGTTTTAAATACAGACATGATTTGGTAAGGGATATTTTGTTTGATGTTTTAAAGCGGGCAGGGATTTCGGCAAAAAAGGAGGCTCCGGTGAACTTTCTGACGGATCCGCTCGATGGGAGGTCTACTCTTCGACCAGCTGATATTCTTGTGTTTGGGTGGGCCAGGGGAAAACACGCTTGTGTGGACCTTACAGGAGTGTCCCCTCTTGTTGGACTCAGGGATAATGAGTTTGTTGCTGGCCAAACTGCGTTGAAAGCGGAATCAAGCAAAGTCGCTAAACACGAGAAGGCTTGTTTAGAGAATCAACATGTGTTTATCCCATTCGCTTTTGATACATTTGGTTCCCTAGCCCCAGAGGCTGTGAAATTTCTAAACAGGGTCCAACAGGTTGTGAATAGTAATCTCTCAACCTTTAAGGGTCGTTTCGTCTTTAGTAGGATTGGTTTTGCAATTCAAAAGGGAATTGCAGCGCAGCTTGTTGCCCGTTTACCTGCCACTTGTTTGTAAATTGCTACTTTGGTATTCAAATTAATAGATCAATTTTTCCAATAAAAAAATTAAATACCGAGTTTCAACCATTCTATGTACACTGTGAAACCGATGTGGGACGGACTCCACTTCAACCTTTTTTTTCTTCAGTTTCTAAACATTCCACACCTCCAGGGTTCATTAATATGTATGCAAATGTTTATTACTTTTTGAACTTTAAAGTTTCACTCTTCTTCTTATTCGGTTTAATGACAGGTTCCGATTCCGATTCTTCCTGTTGATGTACAGGCTAGGCTCATCATCAATGTGTTGTTGGATCACTTGGAGACAGAGATACTCAAATTTGTAGGCGAAGACGGGTCGGATTGATCTGTAAGGTAAACACAAAGTAATGAAGTATCAAATGGACAATGTAATGTAAATAAAGCCAAACCTAAAAGCTCGTGAGTCACTTGAGATTGGTTTGTTAAAGCTCGAATAGAGCTGAATTGAAACGAACTTGAGCAAAAAAATAAGCTTGTTTAGTTAACGAGCTTGAGTCAAATTGGGAAGGCATGAAGAATGCAATACTGTCACACACTAAAAATCTTCAAAATAAATATTCATTATTATTGGAACAAAAGCTGTCACGGAATTGATGATAGTATCCAACTTTAAACGCTTTATTCCCGAAGGAAAGAAAAGAAAGGCTTCGAAAGGAAATAATTTTTCGTTGCGTTTGTGTTTGTGAGTTAACTTAAGGAGAGAAAAGAAAGGATTTCCTCCCTTTCTTTTCTTTTCTCTTCGTTTCCTTTCAAATTAGAATGATGAATTTTGGGCCAAAAACATCTCATTTTCCCTTCTTTTCCTTCCTTATGGAACTTTGGAACACAACCAAAAATTGTTTCTTCCAAACTCCTTCTTTTCTCTCCTTAAATGAAGCTCGGGAACACATAGTAAAGGAGAGAAAATAATGAAAAATGAGAGGTTTTTGGCTTTAATTCATCCTTCCAATTTGAGAGGAAATAAAGAGAAAAGAAAAGAAAATAAGAGAATCCTTTCGTTTCTCTCCTTAAGTTATTTTTTCCTGATTTACAGAATATTTCTCTTTTAGAGTCATGGAGTAACTTTGATAGAAAAAAATTTGGCAAGGTGAAATATGATGATGACACGTATCTAGGGATGGCAATGGGTCGGGTTTGGGACGGGTTTAGGTAATCCCAAACCCGGTTAGATAAGCTTGTCCCAAACCCGTCCCAAAACCCGTCGGGTTTATAGCGGGTAAATACCCATCGGGTATCGGGTATACCCGCGGGTTTCGGGTAAACCCGTTAATTTAAAAAGATTACTCGTTGGGTATACTCATCTCAAAACCCATTGGGTATTTATCGGATAATTACAAACCGGTTACATTTTGTATTGTCATTATAAAAATATATATCAAATAACTACAATGTATACGGAATAGAATACCTATATGTGTAAAAAATGGATGTATCATATATATACATATTTAATAATATAAAAGAAATTATACCGGGTATATAATCGGGTAAACGGGTACACTTTATCGGGTAATTGGGTCGGGTAAACGGGTATACCATTAAATCCCAAACCCGTCCCAAACCCGTGAAAAAAATAAAAACCATTCCCAAATCCGTCCCAAACCCGATTAACCGACCCCAAACCCGTCTCAAATATGTCGGGTTTCGGGTTTACCCAGCGGGTTCGGGTTTGATTGCCATCCCTACACGTATCTAATTTTGTTTTCACTTATTAGGCAGTAGAGTAGATAGATGATATTAGTAGAGAAATATATGTAGGGCTGCAACCGAACTCAAAATTCAGTGAACAGTTCATGAACCATTCGCAGGAAGTTAGTTTGTGTTCGTTCGTTCTTTTAATAATTGAACGAACACGAACAAAAAAATTCGCTCGTTTAGTTAAATGAACGAACATGAACAAAAGTCGTGTTCCTTCATTTATGTTCGTTAACATGTTCGTTTATGTTTGTCTGTCTATGCTCGTTTATGTTTGATAGTTGATTAGGGTTTTTAATTTTTATATTTGTTTTTGATATCTTTTATTTTTATTTGGGGTAACTAAGACAAATAAAACCTATTTCAGTATTCCCACATTCATTATCTTCTTAATGTTTACGATAAAAAATGCATAATTTATTTGAAATTTAACATATGTTCATTTGTGTTCGTTTCTGTTGTGTTCATGAACGTTCGTTTGTGTTCCTTTCCATTTATAAAAGCTTGTTTATGTTCATGAATGTTCGTTTGCGTTTGTACGTTTTCATGAACGTTTGTTTGCCTTCGACTCTTCATCTATGTCTATGTCAATATCTGGTACCTAAAATTAACAAACAAACACAAACACAAATATGAAAATCTCTTTCGTTAATTGTTCATGAATTGTTCGCAAACACATATTTTTTCTTAATAAATTATCGTTTATTATTGCAAGCTAAATCGAAAGGCATGAATAATGCAACACTGATGGTGATTTTGATATAACAGCTTTCCTAGCATTTTTCGCAAACCCCTAAAGTGTAAGTCCCCCCGTAATGGGGCGTTTTTTTTTTTTTAAATTCAAAAAAAACGCCTAAACTACCATTACGGTAGGCGTTATTTTTAAAAAAATTTCAAAAAATTGCTTCTTGGCGTTTTCATTATAACGCTAAAGTGGTAAATGAGCATAAGCATGTGGCCAATGGGAGGTGAGGCTGGTTTGCTTTTTCAAAGGAAGAGTGGTCCCATGTTTGACTATCCAATTAGCAACAAGTTTGTTTTTTTTTTTTTTTTTTTTTTATTGATTGGAATGGGCATTATTGGAATAATGCCCCACTACGCCTCTTTTGCTATAATGCCCCATGTGTGACTAGGATGCCACGTGTCGTATAATGCCCCATTTTGGGGGCATTATTCTTGTTTACCACTACGGGTGGTCTAAAACCATATATATCTGTTGTGTTGTTGAGCCGACCACTTATTCCACTGCAGCAATGTCTGGCCCAGAGTGCTGCCAAAACCCACCGGCGCCCTCCTCCGGCGGAGAATCCGGTCAACTTTTACAAATCGCATCTCTCAATTCCTATGTTTCCGGCAACCCTGATTCCAAAGTCGCCCTTATTCTTATTTCTGATGTTTATGGTAATCCATTTACTCCACTTGCAATTTTCTTTTATCCATCCGATTAAGTTATTATCATTATCATCTGGATTAATTATAATTTGATATTTACTTGTTTGATTTAAAACAAATTAGGTTTTAATTTATTATTTTTGTTTTCTGCAGGTTATGGAGCTCCGAAACTGAGGTATTTACCATAGCAAGAACAGTTTTTTACCTTCAACTTATTATGAATATCCGAACAATTTTTTTTTTTTTTATATATAAAATCAAATTTGATATTGATTAGTTTGTAAACTGTTTACAATAGCTATAGTTGCATAAAGTTAATTTATTGTACTTTTGTAAAAGGAATCTTGTGTATTGACTTTCAGAAGTCAAAGTTTGTTTCTAGTTATGGAACATGTATTTGAGTGTAGATTGTGAATATGGTGTTTAATTTTAACTTTGCAGGCAACTTGCAGACAAAGTTGCAGCTGCTGGATATTATGTAGTTGTTCCGGATTTCTTCTACGGCGACCCGTTGACTCCTGGAGCCAACATAGAAGATTGGCTAAAAAACCATGCACCCGTTAGTTTTTTTAATCCGAATCTTGTTATCTGCAAAATAATTTAGTCCTGCTTTGATTTTTTTTTTTTTTTTTTGTGATAACCAAATACCATTTGTACTTTTTTTTATTCGTAGGAGCAAGCGGTTGATTTTGCTAAACGAGTTATACAGGCTCTGAAAGAGAAGGGTGTAACTAAAATTGGGGCTGCGGGTTTTTGTTGGGGCGGTAAGACCAGCTTCCGAACAGTTTTGTTAATAACTGAATGTCGAATAATAATTGGCTGACTTGATTGAATTTGTTGTTTTTTATAGCGAAGGTGGTTGTGGAGCTAGCAAAGGATGGTGAAATACAATTTGCTGCACTCTTGCATCCTTCGTTTGTCACTTTAGATGATATCAAGGGTATGTTTTGTTCTACAACATTTGTCATAATCCCTCAGTTCTTAAAAGGGTCCTGTTTGACTTTTTGAAAAATAAATATTGGTATTTATTAACGAAAAGGTTGATGTCATTTGCACCATTTCTATAATCAGTATGTGCAATTTCTACTGAAGAAGTTAGATGAAAAGTGTGGGCTTTCTTGAAGTTTTGGAACTATTTTGTTTAAACGATTTAGGTTAGATATTTCTGAGAATTATTAATTATTTTCTGACTGTTATTTTGATTTTAGGGGTTAAGGTCCCTATAGGGATACTAGGTGCCGAGATCGACAAACGATCTCCACCAGAACTCGTGAAAGAATTCGAGGCAGCACTAGTCGCAAATGAGGTAATATTTTTAGCCAGTGTTAAGTGCACATTTTGTTTTACACTTAAACTTTACCTTCCAGTTTCCATATAAATCTTCTAATGCGGAAACACATATCTGCCTGTAAATAACTACTTCGAGCATGCAGCCGCAGTGGGGAACTAGAACTTTTTTTTCTATCAGGGGGTAATCATAAGATGAATTCTTTCTACTTTCTGTAATTAGGGGGTCCAACTCATGTTTTTGTTAAAAAACTAAAACTTTATATTTAAAAAGCCCAACAAATTCCGGTGACCGGAGAGTCAATGGATCCTATAGACCCCCTCTGGTTCCGCCCATGCATCTAGGCAACATCATGTTATTTATGGAAGAGGATAATAACTTGACGTCTTGTATAAACCGATTTTGCTTCTGACTGCTAACATTGTAGGCGTCGAATAATATAATTTGGACAGTTTTATCCTGATTACAACAATGTTTTTTTTTTTGCCTGCCATTTTACCCATCACTTTGTAATGAAGTTTGTCCAAAAAAGATCAACTCTAAACAAACAATAAAAGCTTAATTAATTAAATACATTTTATATTGCAACTGATTATTTGATTTCGATTCTTTAGTATCACATAATCACGCTAAAAAGGTACCCCTTACATGGTGTGTTTGCAGGTTAATAACTTTGTAAAAATATATCCTGGTGTCGCACATGGTTGGACCGTTAGATATAAAGACGAGGATGCAGCAGAAGTGAAATGTGCAGAAGAGGCTCATCAGGATCTTGTGGATTGGTTTGGGAAGTGTCATTAGACATGATTAAATCTGTTAAACCCTAATCAATCATGTAATAAAGGAGGGATTTGGATGTTTGAGAAGTTCCTTAAAAACTAAATAAAGTGTGTTTGAAGATATTAAGGTCTAATGTTGAACTCTTTGCATGAGCACCTAGCTAGTTATTGAATTTCTACACTAATTCCAAACAAAGGGGTACATGATCATTAAGACTGTTAACATAGATATACATACACCATAGTTTGCAAAGAGAGAACAATATCATATGTTACAAACAGAAAATGGAACGTATTTGGGAAACCTTTCAAATATCACTGATACACTATCAAACAACTTAACTTCAATCTGATTATCGTAAAATTATTTTAGACAGTGGTGTAAAGTCGTAAAAGTAATTTAAACAGTGGTGTAAGGTCATAAAAGTAATTTAAACAGTTGTGTAAAGTCACAAAAGTAATATTGACATTATCATGTTTAGACATAGATAAAAAAGTATATTTATGTATCGTCGTTATGGTGTAAAGTCATAAAAGTAATTTAAAAAAAAAACGAGGAGTAAAGTTATTAAGTAGAAAATGTTGATGGGTCAAAGTTGTAAAGTACCAAAAATTAGAAGTGAATATGTAACTTATTTAAAGACGAGAATTAATAGTGTTTCATGTCAAAAGTTTGAGGGTGTGAAATGAGAGAACCAAAACTTTTAAAACAAAGTAGTAGTCTAGAGTTAGAATTGTTAATTGTAAAAGCTGGGGTTAGTTTGTCGGTGGGAAACACCACCGGCCATTGATTTTAAAATGGGTATAATATGTAAAACATACTTTTAATCACAAAAAATATTCAAGGGTGAAGGGAGTGGTTAGACACCTTGAATAGGTAAACTCTCAAATCACCCAATCAAACAGTGCCACATCATTTTACCTATTGCTCAAAAACATTGGCGGTGGTTAGACATTTGGAATAGGTAAACTATTTTTTTATTTTTTATTTTTTAAACTAGTATATTTAATATTTAAACATGTATTTTAACATAATAAATGTAGAATAAATTAAAAACAACATTACATTAAATTAAAAACAACTAAAATTGCTCGCATCGGACGACTCAATACACCCCATTTTGACATACGGAACCTATGCCGAAAAATATCTTCGTTGTATTTCGGGTCTTCGACAAGATAATCCGCCATGGGTGTCTCATGCCCCATCTCACGTTGACGTTCAATATATCTCCTTCGGTTAGATGTGCCCGTGTCTTGAAGTTCGGCTTCTTCGATGAGATTTTGGAAAAAAAAAAGAATGCTACTATCGAATGAATCGTCGCTACTATCGGGTGGAAAAAACAACGGGAGTTCATCCGCCAGTTTGTTTTGGAATGATTGGGTAAATGTTTGGTATTTTTTGGTTTGGTTTGGGTATGAATTTGAATGTGTTTGGGTATGAATTATGTTTGGTATTTATAGTTCAATTTTAAAATAAAAATTATTTTTTTTTTGTTTTAAACGACTATATAGCCGTTGAGCATCACCCCAACGGTCACATCTTTCATTTGTCGATCGGTAATGCTTCACCAAACCATCTTTGATACCGAGCGGTAAAAGGGGTTGGCGGCGGTGTTACCGCTCGGTAAAGAGGTTTACTGCCCACTCCGTTCACCCTAATATTTATAAATTATATTCTATTATTCAATCCATTTAGGCTAAGCGGTATGGGGGTCGTCGGTGGGACGTCGAGCCCAGTCCACACCGCCCCCCACAACCCCGTCTCGTCCCCAACTTCTCCCCCACGACGACCCATTTGTTTGAAATGTTAGCCGTTGGCTAACGGCTATTTTAATAAAAAAAATTAATGAGTGTGTAATTACTAATTTGTTGGATTTCTTTTAAAACATCCAAAGTGGTATGAAAATCCAAAAGTTTTGCATTGTTAATGCAACTAGGTTTTTCCCCGCCGCGCGTTGCGCGGGGAATTCCGTCATGAACCGAAAGCCAAACACAAAGACCCCAATTAAACACCCGAAAAAAGACATACCAAAGAAGATAACTTAGATACGGCATTTGTAAACGCGAATGAAACATACCAAAGCCTCATTCAATGTCTTTTTCTCTTCAGTGTGACAATGCTCATGCTGAAAATCAGGCCCAGCCACAACTACAAAACATCCCAAACGTGCATTAGCCTGTAAGGCTTGAATCAGTCCAAACCTTAAACAGAAAATTAACAGTAAAACAATGAAGAAATGGAACAAAATTACAAAGTTACAGACAACTTATGAGCCTAAAATACTACAAGAAACAGATTAAAGGACAACCAAATTAATCTTAAAAAAAGTGGACTTACTGAGTGTGGAATAGGCTTGGTGGCTTGGGTTGGGTAGATCCATGATCCTGACGTTATCTGAACAATCCCTAGCAACTTAAAAGACAAAACGAAAAAGAATAAAACACAGGTTTACAACATCTTATATAAGCATGTTTTTAATGATGCAGTTACCTAGTATTTGCTTGTGTCAAAGTTTTCTTGAAACTTGCAGCAAGCCAATCTACTATTCTCTACATAAATATATAAAATATAAACGGATTTATAATAAGTAGAATAATGATAATAGTAAATAAACACTCATATTGGCTCAAAAAAAATACTAACCTTGTCAAAATGGTAACAGTCTACCCAACTTCACCCAAACAAAGATGAGACCAATACATAAATCATACTTAAAACAAAGGCTATATGTGAGGCTCAGATCTAGACAAGTTGAACTTTATCATCACAGCCTTTTATTATTACACATATAAAAGAACGACTTAATTGTGCCAATAGAGATTTTCCTGTATAATTTGACCACCAAAAACGATTCAATGAGGCTCAGATCCATTAATAACTGAACAAAAAATGATGAGCCTGCCATATGGCTGCAAATTTAACTGTTGTAACACGAAAGATTTAATGTTCCTTTCACATAAACAGCCTGATTGCCCCGCCAAGAAAGGCTATAACAAATTTGTTCCAGATAAACTTAACCTGATCATCATAGCCATTTTACCTAAACCATATAAAGTTTTAAAAATCCGACACTCGGAGAAATCCTCGATAATCATAGAAAATTGAAGATTATAACAATTTGTTTCCATGAGTAAGAAAGCAGGGGGTATTTAGCAATAATCGGGATGCACAGTCGTCACATATGGCTGAATCGATCATCAAACAAATTCAACTTCATTATCACAGGCCACAACCACTCCCGTAACCATAACATCATCACGAAGACATAACTGCAACCTAGGGTTCGATAAAAACTAAAACCATTCGACAAGGGCACCACCGCCACCTAGGGTACCGTAATCGAACCCGGCAACGATGGCCGATGATAGGGTTTCATCACCACTTACGGCAAGGGCACCACCGCCACCTAGGGTTCCGTAATAGAACCCGGCAACGATGGCCGATGATAAGTGGCTAAGAAAGGAGTTATCCATCACTCCGGTGGTCGGAGTTGCAAGAGGGAGAGAGGCAGAGACTTGGTGTGTGGCTGAACTTGAGAGATAGGGTTTCTTCAAGAGACGCAGAGAAGAAATGTAGGAGGTGTCGGCTAAAGTTTCACCAAACAAAATGAGGGTTCACTATTCATTAGGTTTGTCATGTGGCTCAGAGAAGTGTTGTAGGTTACTATTCATAAGCTTTCTTTTTTAATATATAGGACTAGTAGGGTGCCCGCGCGATGCGGCGGGGGCGACACTTTGGATTGCGGCACTCGTTGCTGGTAGTTTTCTTATTTGTATATGATAACATTATTGTGGTGGATATATGTCATAAGTGTTACACATGGGAGCCTAACACCTATAATGTCTTGCAATGTTCGATCAAATGCCTCTATCGCCTGACGTTTCGCCATCGATACCTCATCCCATATAATTAACTTGGAGGACCTAATTAGTTGACTTATAATTCCTAAAATTTTGGAACATAGTTTACTATTTATCTACTAAATATCGTAAATTAGTATTAAATAAATATCGTAAATTAGTATTAAATAGTTCCTAAAATTTTGGGATATAGTTTACTATCTATCTACTAATATCGTAAATTAGTATTAAATAATTTTATTACTATAAAGAAGCAACAAATATAGGCATCAAGAGTTGTAACTTGTGCTTTGGGCATTTTTCAAAAAAAAAAAAAAAAAAAACTTGAATTTTTACTTTTAACTCGAAAGGTTTTTACCTTTTCCATTTTAACCCTACATAATTTGTTTTTTTAACTTTAACCCAAAACTTTTCATTATTTGCAATTTAACTTCACAACTTTTGTTACTTATACCTTTCATCTTTCGCAAATTTTCGTTTTGCGTATAGTTCTAAATTTTTCGAGTTAATACGACGCAACGTGCATGTGTGGTTCAACGTTTTTACCGCTATTTTTCCATGTTTGACAGGTTCGTCGGAACTCGCATATCCTAGGTCGAGTCAGTGTTGGTGGTCGATGGCGGTTTTTGACACCGTTTTACGCCCCGCCGCAACGCGGGGTGTGCTTTGGGGGGTTTTCAAAGAAAAAATGGTTATGCATATGGTTGTCGTAACGTTGGCTTTGGGGGTTTTAAAAAAATTGATTTTTTTTACTTTTTACCCAAAAGTGTTTCATAAATTACTTTTAACCAAAAACTATTTGTTTGTTTACTTTTAACCCAAAACTTTTTATCTTTTGCAATCTATCCCCATAACTTTTTTTACTTTCAACTTTGATCCTTTATAGTTTTCATTTTACGCAAATTTTTCGCTTTATGCTTGGTTCTAAATTTTGTGACTTAACACATCGCAACATGCGTCTTTGGTTTAACGTTTTTACGTTTCGTTCTAAATTTTGCGAGTTAACATGACGCAACGAGTGTGTGTAGGTGAACGTTTTTACATCGTCTTTTTTCCCCGTTTGACAGGTTTAACATAACGTGCGGGTCCTAGATCGACTTAGTTATAACTAAAGAATCCCCGCCGCATTGCGGCGGGTCTCAATCCTAGTTCCTAAAATTTTGGAACATAGTTTATCTTCTATCTACTAAATATCAAAGTTTTGTTTTGTTATAAAAATTAATAATAAATAAAGTATAGAAAAACTGTTTTAAACATGTAAAGATTCGTTTGTTAATAAAAAATACTAAACAAATGACAAAAGTATATTAGTTCAATCGAGATGTAAATTATAAGTGCAATAAAATAACACAAAACATAAACTTCAAATATAAAATAAACTTTATTATTCATGGGATAGTCTAGATCAAACAAAAACAACTGAAAATGAAAAAACATAAAAACACTTGATATATTTAATCTAATTTCTCTTCTTTTTTGAGCCGTTTTTCTTGTTTGTGCTCGAATCAGCAGTATCATCTAATTCATCTTCTTTCTCATCGTCCTCAGAATCATCTAAATTTATAACCTCGACCCATTTCCATTCAGAGAGTCTCTTAGATCTTTTCTTTTGATTCCCATACTTCCGATCCTTAAAAAACAAAAATTTAATAAAAAAGTTAAAAAAATGATTAAATAAATTTTATAAAAAAACAAATATTGAATAAAAAAATTTAAAAAAGATTAAGTAAATATTAAAATTACATCTTTACTAAATTGACGTTGAAGATTAGACTTGTATGGACTGAACATTGCATCATAAGAAAAAATATTTCAACACTATTATCACCATCATCCTACAATAAAACACCAAATAATAACATAACGAACTTGTTAATATGAAAGATTATAAGCGAAAATATTACTTAAAAACTAACAAAAGCTTGTTCGACAACTTGGGTGTTTAAATTGGTGTGTTGAATCTGAAAAATCAAATAAGTTAGTATTCACATAAAAGTAAATAAAAGAAAACAATTATTCATTATTGCGATATAACAAAACTTATCATTAGAACCGACCTTAGATTTTTCAATATCGCATGCTTGTTTTTTCGCATCAAGTGAATTCAAAACTGGCTCCATATTTTAAATCTGTTTAGCAATGGAAATGTAGAATTGTGAGTGTTTGCTATGTATTTATAGTAGTCCATTAGGGTTTAGTTTTAGATTGGTCATCCACTTATTTAGGAAGTTTGTTGTGAGTTTTAAGTTTTTAAAATAAGATGCACATATCCTGTTTAGTTTGTTGTGGCATGTTTAATAGGAAGTTTGTTGTGAGTTTTATCTATACTATATTAAATATGTCACAACAAACTGACTCTGTACAAGTAAAATTAGGGAATATTTTAGTTTATTAATGTCGTTCAAAACAAAAAACTTGGGTAAAAAACAAATGTTAATGCACGGTAGCTAGGTAATGGTCAAAGCTGGCTTGGGTAAAAAACAAATATTGGCTTTAATCAATTGTACATTTACGCATCGGCTATTTGTACTTTATGAACGCACGGCGAAACTAAAAAAGACAACTATCGAAACGTTTAAAAAAATGTGCCGATCGTCATGGTACCTTCGGATTTTTTTTAAAACATTACGGGTTGTAAGATATCGCAGGAATACATTAAAGAATTAAAGAGGGGGGGGGGGGGAGTGTAACTAATTACCCATAATTATGTTAAATGTCAAGGATTTAAATGTAATAGATTGAGGGACTAAAAAATAATTATTGTTTAAAAGACCACTTTACCCTCATTCTAGGGGTTTATTTATAAATTATGGGGGAAGAAGTTCTTAACTTTTGGGAATCCTTCCCTCATGTATTATAATATAGTATAGATAATTGCTAATTAACTTTTGGGTGTTAACTTATCTGATCTCAAAGACGAGGTAGGCTAGTTGCAGAAGCCATTAAATGAGTCATTTTAATCCTGTTGTTTTAGGTTAAAAAAAATAAAGGGTAAATTACTTTTTGAGTCCCTGTGTTATATGTGTTTTAACTAGTTGAGTCCAAAAGCAAAAAGTTTAACGACCTGAGTCCCTATAAGCAATTTCTTTAACCATTTGAGTCCATTTTTAACCATTCTGTTAAGTCTGCTGTTAAGTCCCCCCACGTGCAGTCCACGTGAGGGGTATTTTCGTCCCTTTATCCTCCCCTGCCTTAATTCCACCTTCATTAATGCCACCAACCTCTATTAAAACCCTATTATCACCCCCAAATCATTCAATCGCTCTCACAATTCCACCTGATAACTTCAAAGCATCCTGTCCATCATCATCCACATGAACGAAGAACAATGGCGCATCTTCACGACATCTCAACGTGGTGTATTCGTGGTTATGGACAACATTTCGATCCTTATGAGGAGTATGGTAAGTAACTAATAACCTAAACCCTAACCTAAATCTCATCTCTGTTTTAACATGAATCCTTTTACAGTAATCTCAACTCTGTTTTACTTCATTTCAGTTGGTGAGCCTACAATGTTCAACATTCACATTTTCCATGGTGGGGAGTTTGTTGTTAAACCTGTGTTGAAGTATGTTAAAGGTAAAAGCAACCATATTGATTACATAGATGCTGATGAATTCTCCGTTATTGAGTTTAACACGATGTTTAAGATGCTGCATTATCCGGAGGATGAAGTTGTGTATTACCATTATAGGATTCCGGATAAAAGTTTGGTTAAAGGGATTAGGGCTTTAGGGACTGATCAGGATGTGATAGATATGTGTCAATATGTTGGTAGGATTAGAGAGATTGAGGTTTATGTTGAACATTGGATGACAAAACTTCACACATATTTCCTGTCACCACCTAAATCCACATCAAATGTGGTAATTGAAGAAATTGCTGAAGAGGCACCATCAGTTGGGAATGTTCCTGTTAGAGTTAGAGCTAAACCTAGAGGTTGTGTCAGAAGACTTGAAATTGGGTGGTTGGATGATAGTGGCCCATCAGGTGTAAATGATGTAAATGAATCAGGTGTGAATGATGTAAATGAATCAGGTGTGAATGATGACTTAGAAGGTGGTATTAACTTAGGAGATGACTTAGGTTTGAATGGTGTAAATAATGACTTAGGTGCAAAAGATAGTGAACAACATGAGCAGGATAATCAAAATGGAAAAGATATTGAACAAGTAGATGTGCAGG
>JARYGA010060590.1:0-64023 GCA_030545235.1 Helianthus tuberosus
TATTTCATCTGCATATTAGGTGTATTTTGGATAAAATTGTAGAATTTGAGGGTTAGGGATTATGCTCTGTGGTGTTAGGTTGATCAGGAACATTGTGTTTGTGGTTTTAGAATATGAACCGAGCGAATACGAACCGGGTTTAGGTTGATAAGGATCAGTATGTTTGTGGGTTAGGATTTATGGTATGTGGGTTTAGGTTGATCAGCATTAGTAATTTTTTGTATTTATACGGTGTACCGAGCGAATACGAACCGTACGAACTGTGGGTTAGGGTTTATGGTATGCGGTCTATGGGTCTGTGGGCTTATGTCGTCCGTAACGAGTGTATGTCCGTAACGAGTGTCGAAATGTAACTAGTTCTAAATATATAATATTTTATTTTTTTGTCGATGTCGTCCGTAACGAGTGCTAAATATATAATGTAACGCGCGTTGAATGTAACGAGTCTTAAATATATAATATATTTATTTTATCGTCCGAGTCGTCCGTAACGAGCGTAGTCCGTAACGCACGTCGAATATAACGAGTCCTAAATATATAATATATTTGTATTATCGTCTGAGTCGTCCGTAATGAGCGTAGATCCATAACGCGCATCGAATCCGTAATGAGCCGTAATTATATAATATTTTCATTCTATTGTTCGAGTCGTCCGTAACGAGTGTCGAAACGTAACTAGTCGTAAATATATAATATTTTTATTATTTAATCGAAGTCGTCCGTAACGAGCGTATGTCTGCAAGGTGCGTTGAATCCGTAACGATCTGTAAATATATAATATTTTTATTTTATCGTTCGAGTCGTCCGTAACAAGCGTAGGTCCGTAATGAGCGTCGAAACGTACCTAGTCGTAAATATATAATATTTTTTATTTTTTAGTCGATGTCGTCCGTAACGAGTGTCGAAACGTAACTAATCGTAAATATATAATATTTTTATTTTTTAGTCTAAATCGTCCGTAACGAGCATAGGTCCGTATCGAGCCATAATTACCATCACTATACTACGCCAACGATGGGTGCACTTGCCCTAGCGTGTTATAGAGAGTGATAGTTTTATATCGTGTTTCATAAATTTAAAGCTTGATTAAAGGGTAAAAGGTACTAAATTTATATTAAAAAGATATGTACACACTCCGACACGTCAATGCCCCTGAAGAGACACGACCCCAAGCGATAACACTCGTACATGTTAACAGGAAACACTTCATACATGTTAAGTTAGAAGGAGACTACCTCATACCTTTAGTAAACCAACTATAGTCGTTACACCAAAGAATAGTTGCGGAACAGTGGGAAGAAATATATAGGCCGCGGTTACAACGCTACACCAAGATAATGAACCCTGAATCAGACTGAGACAAAGATCCGAATATAAATGTTATCGAAGATTAAACGAAAACTTGTATTATTGTTAATATTTGTGTTAATTGTAGAATTTGAATAATTTATAATATTTGTATTATTGTTTAAATTTTTATTATTTTTAAAACTATTAATATTTTTATTATTGTTAGTATTAATGTATATATAGTTATTATTGACAATATAAGCACATTTATAATTTATATTATTAACAATATAAATTATATTGTTTTTTATAATTAAATAAAGAAAATACCAAAAAAATACAAAATTGACACTTTATATATGTTGCGTATAGCACCCTACGTCGCGTATAGACCGTCCAGAAAGACCAAATTACCCCTAACTCAGGCTGTGTATAGTCTCAAACGAGGGGCAAATAGGTAAAGTGACACTTTATATACGCATCGTAAGGGACTGTACGATGCGTATATAAAAGGCGGACAAATTCTCCCCAAAACTAAGCTTTTACAATTTTGGATTTTTGAAATTACGATTATACCCCTGGATCCAGCCTCATATAGACCCTTTCCAGGGGTATAACGATAATTCTCAAGGGTCAAAACGTCTTTGACTTTCTCGAAAATTATCATTATACCCCTGGAAAGGGTCTATACGAGGCTTCATCCATGGGTATGATAGTCCTTTTACTACCTTTATATACACTGTATATAGCTCTATGCGCAGCGTATATAAAGGTAAGTAAAAGGTCTATAATACCCATGGATCCAACTACGTATAGATCCCTTCCAGGGGTAAAATGGTAATTTTTCCAGGCCAAAGCATCTTTAAGTTCCTAAAAAATTACCATTTATCCCAAGAAAGGGTCTATACGCAGCTGGATCTAGGGGTATTATAGAACTTTTACTTACCTTTATATACGATGCGTATAAAGCTATACGTAGCGTAGAGGCTTTCGTATAACCGGGATCTTTCCTCTACGTTGTTCAGTATACACCACTCAAACAATACACATACATACGCGAAGAACATACAGCGATTACGTATTTGGACTGTATTTGAAGCATACAACAGGTAATTCTTCAACCCTTGTTCAATAATTTTGAATTTTGTATGTATTTCATCTGCAGCGTAGAGGCTTTCGTATAACAGGTAATTCTTCAACCCTTCTCACACACACATATATATACAACACAAACACACACACACACACATATATATAGGATAAGGATCCGTTAGGAACCACCCTTTATTGCGAGAACCGCGAGAACCAATGTGAACACAACAAAAAATACATAAAAAAACACACAAATTTTTGTTTTAATATTTTTTTAGCGAAAATTCGCTAATTTTCGTTACCAAAAAAATTGTTTTTTTATTAAAAAAAAATTTAGGTTTTTTTGTTTTTTTTTTTTTGGGGGGGGGGGGGGGGGGTTAGGTTTTTTTAGGTTTTATAAATTTTTTAAGGTTTTTTTTTGTGTGTTCACATTGGTTCTCATGGTTGTCACAATAAAAGTGGTTCTCAAATGAACATTACCATATATATATATATATATATATATAGGGGTAAGATCAAATAAAAATTTTATTTTGCCTAAGTAGGATGAGAAGGAATCTTAACCATTCATTTTCCAAATCAATGGTTAAGATAAAAGTGTTGGAAAAATGAGGAGTGCAAGAGTATCTTGTGAAAATCCTATTTATGGACTTTCTCTCTCCACATGCAAGACACATGCATATTCCACCCCCATTTTTTAAACGTTCATACCTTTTTTATACGACATTATTTTTTTATAATAATTTCACCGTAAAATCGAGCATCTTTTTATCTTTAACTTGAGTACCATATTGCTATATAAAATATGAAGACTAAAAGAACCCACTAAAATGTGTTGTATTTCTATGTTGTATAACATTTTTTTGTGCTGGATTTTTGTAATATATTTTTGTGCTAAATTTTTTTGTCTTAAGTTTTTTTACCTCAATTTTTTGTGCTGGATTTTTTTGTACTACATTTTTTTGGTGAATTTTTTCGTGCTATATTTTTTGTACTAGATTTTTTTGTGCTATATTTTTTATACTACATTTTTTGTGCTATATTTTTTTGTACTAGATTTTTTTTGTTGTATTTTTAAAAAAAAAATTGGTGTCACATGTTATTTTCACTCCTTTTATAAGGACCAAAATGTCCTTCATTCCTACTTATTAGGAGTGCCACATATCATTATCACAATACTTCTTAGGCTTCTTAGGCTACTTAGGCAAAATCCACTTTTTAGTGGATCCTTCCTCTATATATATAGGGCCAGGATAATTTCAGAACCATAAATATTTACAGAACTCGCAGAACTCCTAATAAACAATCTTTTTATTTATATATTTTTATGTTTAGGATAATCTTATCATTTATTATGTGTATTTTTACAATTACATACATGCTAAGAGTAATTTTATCATTTTTATATTTAATTTTATAATTACACATATGCAAACTAGTTTTTTTACATATATGTAAGTAGTTAGGACACATATATATAATTTTGGCAATTAAACATATGTAAACTACTTTTAACATGTATGTAATCAAATAAATACATATAATAGATGATAAAAAGATCTTAAATACAAAAAATTATATATAAAATGATTGTTTATTAGGAGTTCTGAAAGTTCTGTAGTGATTTAGAGTTCTGAAATGAATTCATCTCTCTCTCTCTATATATATATATATATATAAATATATATATAATAACTTTTTCCCACTTATAGGGGAAGAGGCAGAGGTAAGGGAAGAAGCCAAGATTTAGTCTTGGTTCAACAAGGAAACAGAAGGCTCATAGCCTCTGATATTGCTTCTAGCAGCTCAAATAATAATAATAATAATATGGGTATTCAAATTAGTCCCAATGATCCGATTTCGTATTACTAGATTCTCCAATTTCTTTTTTCTGGTTTACCAAAACCTTTTCAATTTTATTATTTATTTCTTGGAGATAATCAGACAAATTTTTAAGACATAAATTTGTATAATTATTTTGTTGTATAATATGATTAATATGAGCAATAGTCGCAGTCATGGATTCATTATGTAAAGCCCTTTTAAAAGCAGCAAAATGTATAGCACAATTTTCTTTTGTCATTTCAAAATCATTTTGAGGAGGAAAGACAGATTTTATTATTTCTCCTGTAATAAGCCTATAATTTTTTTCAATAACTGAAATATATTTCAAAGAATATTTGTTTATAAACCAAACAGGAAACTCTATGATTTCTTGAACATCATTCAAATCTTTATAAAATTCTCTCCCTATTTGAAACATTTTATCTCTAGAATATGACTCTAAAAACCATTCTTTAAATGGTATCCATATAGGATTTTTATATTTTTCACATATTTGATGTCTAATGACAGATCCCGGACTAAAATCAAGTTTTTCTTTTATCATTATAAACTAAAACTCTGTGTGAGACTGTATCATCCTCACTAACAGGTTGGTATATTCCTGAAACTAAATTGTTGTTATCAACATTTAAATTTTCTACTCTACTATTTCTTATTTGAGAAGTAGAGGCTCTAGAGGATTCTGGTAAATTTACTTTATAATCAAGAGGTGATATATAAGATCTAGCAGAAATAGATTTCAAAAGTTTTTTATCCTTCATTCCTTTCTTCTTCAAATTCGATTTCTATATTTCCTTCAGGAGTTTCTATTAATCTCCTTAGCTTATGATTTATCTGTGGTTGGATTTTAATAGCCCTATTAATAACCCAATTTTCTGGAAAAGTTATTTCTTCCCATTTAACTGGTCTCCTTATGGAAATATTAGATTTTCCATAATTTGTTTCTATTAAAATAGTTTCATCATTAGGTTTATCAACCCTTTTACATCTAGCATTCATAGTGGTAAGTAGTCTATAGTATATTCTATAACAGATACATATTACTTCGGATCCTTCAGCATAATTATAACCATGCGTTTTAACATATAAAGTTAAAGCATCATCAATATTTTGATCTGTTAGGGATAAATGAATATCAGGATAGACATTAAAATATACTGGACCATGTGCCAAACTGGTTTCTATAATTCCCATTAATGATTGTTTCCAGTTTAAATTACGAGCATCTCGTAACACAGCTAAAAAACTTTCTGGTAAACCTTTTAATGTATATATATATATATATATGAGAAAGATCCGTTAGGAACCACCCTTTATTGCGAGAACCGCGAGAACCAGTGTGAACACAAAAAAAATACCTAAAATAATCTAAAAAACACACAAAAATATTTTTTTATTATTTTTTTTTATAAAAATCGCTACTTTTTGTTAATAAAAAGAAATTAAAAATAAAAACGTTTTTTTGGATATTAAAAGTAGCGATTTTTTATAAAAAAAAATATTTAAAAAAATAATTTTTTTGTGTGTTTTTTTAGATTTGTTAAGATTTTATTAGGTTTTTTTTGGGGGTTTAGCTTTTTGATTTAGGTTTTAGCATTCCCTTGGTCCATCCTTAGAGGGGCATTCTTCTTGGATGTTGATGTGGCGCTGACGTGCAGGACCATCCTCCAAAGACTTGCCTCTTCTCGCATTTTTATTGTTATGTAATGAACAACAATACCACACCATGTGAACATATGAGCTCTCCTTATATCCAAATCTATATAATGTGCATTCGATTCTATATGAATAATACAAGATGCATGTGAAGCACAAGTTGTACACCGTTGAATGCCAAGATCTACCTTCTCAGATTAGAATAGGTAGATGATTAGGACAAATAGAATGACAAAAAAAAAAAAAAAAAACATTTTCGTTGCAGGATATACGCAGAAATGGTATGTAGTCATGCTTCACGGGAGTTCAATGCCTGGCTGGCATCACTGATCAAAACTTAATATATATGAGGTCTAAAACTTTCTTCAAAGTATGTATTTTAGGATTTTTAATTGTTCATGAAAAGTTCTAAAAAAACAAGTCCGTCAAGATGTACCTTTTAATTGTTTTTTTATATATAATTTTATTAAAATATGAAAGAGGGGTTTCGAACAAATCATGTTAGATCATCGATAAATAATTTGGCGAATAAATCCAAATTTTGGTAGGTAAAATTTTTCAACTATCAGAGAGCAATAAATGCACTAGATGTATATTTGTAAACTAATCATACGAGAATAACAGAATAAATCGTTTACTTTTTTCAATATACAAAAAATAGAAACAAAAGAAAATGGTAGAAATGCAAAATTTATTCATCTCTCATTAATATAGAAAAACATGAACACAATTCTTTTATGTATATAACTTAAACGTTAAAAATTTAAAAACATATGAATAAACAAAATTACTTTGATAATTTTTTAATAGATTAATATTCGCATTTGTACTTAAAAAATAAGAAATTTGAGCGATATGGATTTTAAAACATGATAAAAATAAGATTTTATCTAAAAAGTGTAAACAGTATTCCTTATTGGGGAAAGATTTAGTGTTTCTTGTGATTCAGGTTCGACTTTCACTCTCTCAATTATTTTCTGAGGCATCCAGGTGGGCGAATACGGGTGGCGCCGGTTCGTCTTGGATGAGAGGCGAGGTTTTACCGATTATTTTACTGTCGTGCATTCGGGCAGGTAGAGTTCGGGTTTCCGCGCATCTAGGAGAGCCAAGGGGCTGGCGGCGATCGAGTAGTCGACATTGGCCACAGTGCCCGGTGTCACGATGATTGGTACGTCGTTCCTTGCCGTTCAAAAAAAATGTAAACAGTGAAATAAGATTTAGGAAGATTTTAGCATTGTTATTTTCTTTTTCTTTTTGTGAACTTGATGTCAGATTTTATTTTTCTTTTTCACATGGTATTACCATTTCAAAAAATAAAACATCATGTTTTTAACCTTTAACCTATCTTGTGTTAATTTTTTTTACGCTTTTTAGAAAATTCTCCTTATAAGGTGATCCTAAACCTGTATGTATAAATAAATACTAGGATACATCACTTTGAAGTTCTAACTGACACTTATAGTTTCAGTTTAAAATACACACAACTATTTACTAAATCTTTGGAAAAGATTGACTATTAATTTCAAAACTCTGAATAACAATACTCTAATTTTTATGATTGTTTTGAAAAATAAAGTCTTCACAATGTTTATGAAAGAATTTGTATTTTCTTCAAACTTGTGACCGATATCTATTATTCTGTCATTCAAGGCAGGGACTGTTTTTTATGAGACATCAGCTTGGAATGCCAAAATTAATGGTAATATATTTCCCATGAAAAAGAAAAAAAAAATAACTTTAGTATATTATAAAAACACCACTCAAAGAATAACTCTTTACACTTGGGGCAGCCTCCATCTGGCCTTACAGTCCCAACTAATGAAACTAATACCTACATTCCTTTACTAGCAACATGGCATCCCTACTTTATACTCATTAACATGTTTCAATGAATAATACTAAACTTTATCTATATAAACCCTAGAATCACATACATATCCTCACACTACACCCTTCCAACTTACTACCAATGGCTTTCAGCAAATCTTCCACTCTCTTCCTTGCCATCAATCTCCTCTTCTTTGTAGTCACACAGGCATGCTCTACTTGCAACACACCAACTCTTCCAGTGCCTACTACTCTCAAGGGTAATTGCCCAAGGGATGCCCTGAAACTAGGGGTATGTGCTAGGTTGCTTAATGACTCCGTTGGGGCCGTCATCGGGAAACAGCAAGACCACCCTTGCTGCGCAGTCCTTGGTGGCCTTCTCGACCTTGAAGCCGCGGTTTGCCTTTGCACTGCTTTGAAAGCCAATGTTCTTGGGATTAATATTAATATCCCTATCTCACTTAGCTTGCTTATTAGCGCCTGTAATAAAGACGTCCCCAAGGACTTCAAATGTGCCTAGAACATAATGTGCTAGAAATGACACAACAACATTAATTGTCTACTATTTTTTGTCTTTCTAAGTTGTTGACTTTGCTTTGTGATTTGGCAGTTTCATTTTCGTCGCACTTCATTCTCAGTTTGTATGTTTGTTGAGATTCAACTAGGATCAGTCATGCAGTTGTTCATGTCATTGTAGTACTTCTATTTGATAATGTATTGTAACTTGTATTGATTTGACTTTTGTGTGATAATCATATGTTTGAACCTTGTTCACGGGAACTTGGAATATAGCCTGCTATACATACAACACTGACAATCTAGTCTCCACCATTTTTAAACGGCAGTTTGAAGGTTAAGGCTTGCGTTATAACCCCACTAGCTTTAAACGACGGTTTGAGGTTTCAATTCGTCGAGAACAGTCGTTTGAGTTTGGGGTGGCGTAGGATTATCGGGCCCTGAGTATATATATGTATATCACTGTACCTGGTTATTTTATGATGAACTATTTGACAAAAAACATGTATACTCTTTTCTCTTTCCACATGGAATTAGGTAACAGTTACACAGACGATTTATAATATACTTCAACATATGTAATGTTGAGATCATGTGAAAACCAGTAATTTTGTTGAGAAACATTAAAACCATTATTATTCTTCGGATGATATTGCTGATATTATAATAAATCTTGAAAAATTGTGGTACATGAACTTTTAATGGCATAGTTAAAGTGTGATTGTGTACATTAGTACATTACATAATGTTGGTAATTTTAGTGTTATTGCTGATATTATAAATCTTGAAAACTTGTGGTGGTACATGAACTTTTAATGGCATAGTTAAAGTGTGATTGTGTACATTAGTACATTACATAATGTTCGTAATTTTAGTGTTATCGACGGATTTTAATGTATTGGATTAACTTCTTGATCGAGGAAATAATGTTAGATATTAAACGAGTTAGGTGACGCGGGAGTGCGGGCTCGATTTAATCCTAACATTGTTTGAGTTTATTGTGCAAATAATTACATGGGCCTTATAATTAATAATAAGTTTGTTTGTAAATGTTTTGGACTTTATATTTTATATGATAGGCTAAATAATATTCCTTGTTATTGTTTTTTGGTAATCTACCATTAAACTATTCAACTATATATGGGCCAATGTAATTTAATAAGGGCCAACGTTAATAATTTACTACAACTATATCATTGGACCCTTGAATTAAATTAATGTATATATGATATGGCAAAAAGGCCAAGGCACATAGAGGAAACTGTCCTCTAGATCAGATAAAAGAAAAAGGAACGCACAAAACTACATAGATGACAGTTTTTGGTTATAGTGTGTTCTCTTCATCACATAACATCAAATCCAATTCTTTAAGAGTGATCTCTGTCTAATCCGATAAATCATTGCGTGTAACCCGTAAATAGGTTTATCTGATAGTTTTCATATGATTCAGAGATTAATCCAGGTTTTATCATAACTTTTGCAATTTCAATTCGGGTTCCAGGTTTGTTAATTTCTTTGAAACTACTTGTTCTAGACAAATTATACGACAAAGATAAACCTCTTTTAGGGTTCAATTTGGTCATTGGTTGTGATTACAAGTTTGAAAAATTGAGAAACATAGGTGAAAGAGGCATTGATTGCATCTTTATTGGATATGGTGAGCATTCCCCTGTTCATAGGTTCTATGTCACAGAACCAAATGACTATGTTTCTGTTCACACTGTGATTGAATCAAGAACTGCTGATTTTGGCAATGAAGATAGATTTTATTCTGTGCCTAGACTAAAGAACATGCCTTATAGTTTGAAAACATCAGCTGTAACTGAGTTTGGTAATAACTTTGCTGGTAGGTACCATCTACTAGTACCGAACCTAGGAAGGGTACTAGGGTCAGGAAAGCCAAGTATTTTGGCTCTGACTTTCATCTTTATTTGGTGGAAGGAACCAGGAATGGGGTTGAACATCAGTATCGATATTGTTTCAATATTGAGGAGGATCCTAAGACATACAGTCAGGCAATGGCATCTAGGGATGTTGCTTTCTGGAAAGAAGCCATCCAAGATGAGATGGATTCCATCATGCATAATAATACATGGAAATTGACTGATTTGCCTCCTGGTTGCAAACCATTGGCTTATAAATGGATCTTTAAAAGAAAGATGAAAGTTGATGGTAGCATAGATAAGTTTAAAGCCAGGTTGGTTATCCAAGGCTTTAGACAAAAGGAAGGAATAGATTTCTTTGATACCTATGCTCCTGTTGCAAGAATTTCCACCATAAGACTTCTTTTAGCTCTTGCTTCAATTCATAACTTGATAATTCACCAAATGGATGTCAAGACTACGTTCTTGAATGGTGAATTGGATGAAGAGGTATACATGAAACAACCTGAGGGTTTTGTACTACATGGACAAGAGCACAAGGTGTGTAAACTTGTCAAATCATTATATGGTTTGAAACAAGCACCTAAGCAGTGGCATCAAAAATTTGATGAGGTGATCTTATCTCTTGGTTTTCTTTTAAACCAAGTTGATAAGTGTGTCTACAGTAGATTTGAAACCTCTGGTAAAGGAGTGATTATTTGTTTATATGTAGATGATATGTTCATCTTTGGTACTGACCAAGATCAGGTTGACAAGACAAAGAAATTGTTGTCTTCGAATTTTGAAATGAAGGATATGGGGGAGGCGGATGTGATCCTTGGAATAAGGATTAAAAGGAGTAACAATGGTATAACCATGACACAGTCTCATTACATTGAGAAAGTGTTGTAGAAATTCAATCATTATAATTGTGCTTCTGTGAGCACTCCTCTAGATCCTAGCATCCGGTTGATGCCCAATTCTGGTGATTCAGTTTCACAATTAGAGTATTCTAAGGTCATTGGATGCTTGATGTATGCTATGATTAGCACAAGGCCTGACATAGCTTATGTTATGGGTAAGTTGAGCAGATTTACTAGTAATCCTAGTGCTCAACACTGGCAAGCAGTGAACAGACTGCTTAAGTACCTAAAAGGAACCATGAACTTTGGTTTATGCTCTTCAGGTTTTCCTTCAGTTTAGAAGGGTACTCTGATGCAAGTTGGATAAACAATAAGGAAGATCATTCCTCCACAAGTGGATGGGTGTTCTTACTTGGTAGAGATGCCATCTCCTGGGCCTTAAAGAAACAAACTTCCATCACAAATTCAACAATGGAATCTGAATTTGTAGCTTTAGCAGCAACTGGTAAAGAAGCTGAGTGGCTCAGAAATCTGATCTATGAGATTCCATTATGGTCGAAACCGATATCACCAATCTCTATCAGGTGCGATAGTGCAACTACATTGGCTAGGGCATATAGTTAAATGTACAATGGGAAGTCTTGACACTTAGGTGTTAGACATAGTATGATTAGAGAATTAATCATGAATGGTGTGATATCCGTTGAGTTTGTTAGATATGAGCTTAATTTAGCTGATCATCTAACCAAAGGGTTAGGAAGAGATCTCGTGAAGGAATCAGCTAAAGGGATGGGTTTAAAGTCCATTTAAATATCTTATGTCAAGGCACCCAATTTCCATCTAATACAGCGTTAGATGCAGAATTCAATGCGGAAAACTTGTCATAACGATATTGGAACACATTAGAAAATCATCCCAAGATATGTGTTTAGACTGCAAGATAAAGTAGGTTGAAGTTGAACTTCTTAATAGTTCATTGATAAATTACAGTGCAAGTGCAAGAGTAATGAACTACCTATAAGAATATGAAGTTTAGCCACTTCAAGAAGCTTTGGACTTGAGCTTTGATATATTCTTTGAAGGATAGGACATGGGCTAGTAAAACATTGTGTCAAGCGGAATTTGGATTTGTAAACGTTTGTGTATATTACCTACATGTATTTAAATGGATAATATGGGTTCAATCCATAGAGACACCCTGTTATTCTAATATTTGTAACGTGTAATATACTAAGTGAAAATTCAATCCTCAGGACATTTTCATTATGCATGCGTTTGTGTTTCTTTGAGGACGGTTAAGTTAATCATGGATACCACTAAAATGGGGGAGGAATGTTGGTAATTTTAGTGTTATCAACGGATTTTAGGGTATTGGATTAACTTCTTGATCGAGGAAATAATGTTAGAGATTAAATGAGTTAAGTGACTCGAGAGTGCAGGCTCGATTTAATCCTAACATTGTTTGAGTTTATTGTGCAAATAATTACAAGGGACTTATAATTAATAATAAGTTTGTTTGTAAATGTTTTGGACTTTATAATTTATATGATAGGCTTAATAATATTCCTTGTTATTGTTTTTTGGTATTCTACCATTAAACTATTCAACTATATATGGGCCAATGTAATTTAATAAGGGCCAATGTTAATAATTTACTACAACTATATCATTGGACCCTTGAATTAAATTAATGTATATATGATATGGCAAAAAGGCCAAGGCACATAGAGGAAACTGTCCTCTCGATCAGATAAAAGAAAAAGGAACGCACAAAACTACATAGATGACAGTTTTTGGTTACAGTGTGTTCTCTTCATCACATAAACATCAAATCCAATTCTTTAAAAGTGATCTCTGTCTAATCCGATAAATAATTGCGTGTAACCCGCAAATAGGTTTTTCTGATAGTTTTCATATGATTCAGAGATTAATCTAGGTTTTATCATAACTTTTGCAATTTCAATTCGGGTTCCAGGTTTGTTAATTTCTTTGAAACTACTTGTTCTAGACCTATTATACAACACATAACACGTACATTTACGTTAACATTGGTGTAAACATCATGTTATGTAATGTATATTTCATATTACTCATACTGACATAATATTCAGCCCATGATTCTAATATATCAAAAATAGTGCTTTCTTCGTAAAGAAATGTTTTCAGAATAAAATTTGCACGATTCTGGAGTAATACTTCCACTCCCCAACTTCACCAATGCCTATCAATTTTTCGAGCAGTCAATATAAATTTTCCCTTAACGTCAAATTAATCATACGATGAAAATGCTATAGATTCTACTAATGATAAAAGATTTCAACAACTGATATGTAGGTTCATGATTTCGGACCGTAACCGTGATTAGTGTGTGATTAAGTTCAAGATAGGAGAGATTAGAGACTAATAAACAACTTCCTTGTATTAATCCTATAGTACAACGTTACAAATCGGCCCGATTACAAGCTAACCGAACAATACCAAAGGAGTATACATTCGGGGAAAGAGACCAAGCGGTGATCTCTCCCCAAAACTCTAAAACTTCATCTCAAACTCTCTCTGAGAACTCTCTCTTTGCAAATGAATAAGGGGTTGGTATTTATAGCCACACTCACTTGTCTTGCAAACACACACGGTCAAACACATAACCCTCTCGTTTGACCACTTCAAACGAGAGCGGGTCAATACACGTTCGTTTGACCGTTTCACGAACTATTACATAATCAGCATAACAAAATAATCTAATCTATTCGAATAGCATCGGACATAAAAACTGCACCAACAAATCCCCCCTTGTCCGTTGCTGTCGAATGCTGAAAATGCAACTGCAATCGATCTTCAGTCAAGTATTTGTTGATGTCATCTTCTTTGTGTTAACAAATTCCCCCTTAACCAATGATCCAGGTAAGTAGTATCTTCACTTGAATCTTCATACCAAACCCTTGAAGCTTTTCCTATAGTATTTCCCCCCCAAAGTACGCGTATCCGGTTGGGTGTTGTGCAATTTCCTCGCAAGGCTAAATTGACCGATCTTACGCTGATCTTCCAATAGTCCAACCGGCATTTGATAAGGTTTCCATTCTTTAAAAACCTGCATCAAGTCTTGATCTTGTCATAAGAACTCCATTTCATTCAAGCATACTACATTGGTAGAGTTTTCTGGTGAACTGTCTTCTGTAAACCATCTTTGTGGAATAGACCAAGTAATGCACTTTGATCATCAGCATCAACACTCAGGAAGTCAGCTAGACCGAGTATATCACTTGCAAGCTCAACTAACATGCTTAGTTGAACTACATCCAGATCTCATTGTCTCGCCTTTGTGAAGTTGACCAAGTAATGCACTACGGATCTTCAGCATCAGTACTCAGGATGTCAGCTTGACCAAGTACATCGTTTGCGAACTCAACGAATTGAATTACACCCAGATCCCTGTAAAATCTCATAAAGATTCCCCATGTCTTTAGTGAACAACGCTTTGAAACTACTGTAGATTTTAGATACATGTATGTTTCCGTGCAAAACCCTTCACGCTGGCTGGAGAATTAATTAAAATCCTCAAATATGTGTCTGTGCAAAACATTCCACGTAGAACCTTTGGTATCACCAGAAAAACACAAACTCCACCACCTGTGATTGCGCTTAGAAATTTACCGAAGAAATTCCAAAACATATGAAAATCTTTATCCCCCCATTTCTTTGGTAAAATCTCTAAACCTTAACAAATTCCCTCCTCTGAGCGGAACTGTCGTCAACTTCACTGAACAGATTCTCTCCACTTAGCAGAATCTTTCAAACATTCTCGGTTTTTCTAAAAATCACGAAAGAGACTTTCTTCTTTGCATATTCTAGTTTATAATGAAAGTCCCCTAGCCCCGTAGGATCCGAATTGTATCCCCCAAAGTTCTGGTAACACCTAATCCGAAAGCTTCCATCATAGGCATAACTCTTCGACTTTGTGAACTCGATACTAGCAATCTGACCACGGGGCCGTGCCCGGACCAACACTGGCCCGTGGCCAGACGCCCAGTAACAAAATTTTTGTTCTTAAACACATTTTTACACATTTAATCAACCTAAAAACTTATTATTGGGACACATTGAGGACAATGCGTAATTTAAGTGTGGAGGATGCTAAAACCTTGAATTTTGCAAGTCCTAACAACAAGTCTTACACAAAACTCTATTGGAACCGCTAATCACCCCAAAGTTTTTCAAAAACTTTTAATTTTTTTACTTGCCTTGGTTTAATTTGGGAATAACAAGTCCTAAAAATGTTATATTTTTACAAATTTACAACTGATAGCGTTTCGATAAAAAGAACCAACATAAGAAAATTATGAAATGGCATGACAAATCTAGTTAAAATTTGATTATATATACTTGATCACATTATAAACCCATTCCCACAATAAGTGAGTTTTGAGACTTTATTGAGCATACATGCATACAACTTTAAACTAAATGCTCATTTTGCGTTTCTTGTGTGAATAGCCGCTTGGTTCTTACGACTTTAGAACTTGCGACGACGATACCTTCCTGGTCCTTACCAACTTAAACCCAAGTATGTAAATGATGGAGGCATTAGGACTAACCCATTTTCCTTTCAACAACATTATTTTTTATTTTTTTTATCACCTCCCCAAAAATCCCACTAGTTAACCCATTTGAGCCTAAACTTTTTCATTTCTAAACCCACAAAACAAACACCCTTTACCCACAAAAACCTTTTTCTTTTCAACCCCTTTATTTTAGTAAAAAGCTCGGTTTTCTTGTGATGTTTCATTATAAAAAAAAAGTTAGACCCTAGCAATAAACAAACAAGTTCTTCAAAGCAACTTTGTTTGAAAATGCTTTGTTTGAATAAAAGTCACAAAAACAAAACGTTTTACGATGACCGACGCTTTCTACGCTTTTAGCCCTTTTTACTAACCAATAACCAAAACCACCTACCCTAAACCCAAGCCTAACCCTTTCCCCAAGTCCTCTTGATATTTACAAAGGTTTATAGTTAAAAAGGTTGAGGATTGATTGCTTGGCAAGCTTATGGTAGAAGTAAGTTCCATGCTGGCCTCGAGTGTTTCACAAAAATACATCTTCGGCCGAGTGTTGAGTGATCTCCCATGAGATATGTGAACTTGTATATAAATGGAATTTTAAAGAGGCATGTTATGCCCAAATAAGTAATTTCTCTTATGAAATGTTCTAAATAAATCATAACGAATAGGATTGTAAATAACATAAAAATAAAACCCAATAGAGATCTTGGATTCCCGACACTCAAGATAAGCCCAAAACTTTTCTCCTACATATTCCATTTGGGTATGTAAGCCACATAATAAAGAGTTTTGCTTGAGGACAAGCAAAGATTCAAGTGTGGGGGTATTTGATGTGTGTAAAATGCAACATACAAATTACATCAAACGAGGCATAAAACTAACCCTTTTTTAGTATTAATGTTGGAAAAGTGTGCTTTTGCCTTCCTTTTGTATTTTCAGTACCAAATGAGCTTAAATGAACAAAAGAAGCAAATAAGCAGCAAAAACTAACATAAATAAAAAGAAGAGGAATAAAGGTGGCATGCCCGACCCTTCAGCAGCATTCCCAAAAGCAAAACAAGAAACAGAAGGCTGACGACGGCCCCATGCTCACTGGACATGGGGGCGTGGTCAGATGTCTGTAGAAATGGACAAAGATGTGGAAGCTTCAACGCCCACCACGGGGGCGTGTCCAGCTCAGCACGGGGCGTGGTCAACTCTAAGATTTACAGAATCTTGCAAATCTTGATAGTACAAATACGCTTCTGCACATGGGGTCGTGCCCAGCGAACACGGGGCCGTGTGGAGCTTAATGCAGAAAATTGCTATTAATGAAGGAAGAGAAATGGGATGGCCATGGGGGCATGCCCGCTTGACACGGGGCCGTGGCCGGGCTTCTGTTCAGGCTATAAATAGGGGTGCTTG
The DNA here is from genome assembly GCA_030545235.1 of Helianthus tuberosus. Lineage (NCBI taxonomy): Eukaryota > Viridiplantae > Streptophyta > Magnoliopsida > Asterales > Asteraceae > Helianthus > Helianthus tuberosus. The sequence continues at coordinate 16,912 of JARYGA010060590.1, forward strand.
GCTCACTTCAAAGGCATCCCTTGGAAAACCACCTCTCTTTCACTTTGCCACCACTCCACCACCACTAGAACACCCACATCCACCACCATCATCCATCATTCACCTTAGAGTGTGTGTAGTAGTCTCGGGATCCAAGATTGATCGTAAGAATTCTTGTCAATCAAAGGCCATGTTTGGCTAAGTCTCTTACATCACTTGGTGAAGACAAGCATTTAATGTATTACTTTTCATTTTTAATCTTTTCGCACTTTTTATTTGGTTTTGTATTAATGACTTTAACAACTAGTTTCTTATGTTGAAGGGGAAACTTCTTTATCATTTGTCCGTGGTGTCTTGGCATTACTTTACTGTCTATATAAAGTAAAAGATTTTCACCATTCATATCTCTACGGTCTATATAGAGATATGTTGGCTACCTGGTTGAGGGTTAAGGGAATGGTTTAGTAAGGTTTTTTCCTTGTTCAGTGTATAGATCCTGCAAGGACCTGGGTCAAGCTTACTAGGACCTCCTTCAATACCCACTGGTATTGGATGGCGGGGGTGCGAATGGCTTGATCCCCTCATATGTGAACTACTACTAATACATTAAACCGGCTATTTGGAATTGTATCCCTGCTGTCTCAAACCACTTACCCGAGGGTAACATCACCTTCAAAAGAGGGGCCTACCACTTTTCGCATTAACATCTTTATTAATTATCATCCAATATTCCGACCCTTTGAGATTATATCCTTGCCGACTCAAACCACTGGGTTGAGGGAAACATTACCTTTAAAAGAGGGGCCTACTACTATAACTAAGATAATCTCTTAAAAAGTGCAAAAGTGCGGAAATCATCAAAGGATACATTAAAGGCGAGTCGGATCCAAGTGATTCATCTTGTCTATCTATTTTTACTTTTATTTTTATTTTTCAGCATTTTTAGTTTTTACTTTTCATTTAAAACCTTTTTCCAAAAAATTTAGTTTGATTAGACGTTGAGGATAAACCGGTACTAAAAGCTCTTGTGTCCTTTGACGATCTCGGTATCTTAATAACGCTATACTACGCTCACGATGGGCGCACTTGCCCATGTGTGTGTTTAGTGTTAGTAGAATTTCGTGTTTTATAAATTTAAAACTTGACTAATGTGTAAAATGGGCTTAAAATATCAATAAAAACATATTACACCCGACACACACCACCTCCTAACCTCAAAACACAGACAATCACCAACAACACTACAAAGCAATAAAGCAAAATCACATATTCCGTCTTTTTAATTTCACTTTCAAACTTCAACAACAGTGTAAGGCGATCATAATCTCCTCTCAAGTTCATCGTTTCATCTTCTCTGTCAACACAAACCCTAAATAATTATCTCAGGTACATTTTTCTTCTCAAAATATCATTTTCTATATGCATATTAGTAAATTTTCTTCTCTAGTATTCGTTTCATAGTGAAAATTGTTAGGTTTTACATCACTGCTCCTGTTTTTAATAGTTTTGATATGTTTATTCATGATGAGAAAGTAGATCGGTGAATTGATATTTTCCTTTTTTGTCATTAATTAAATCGATGTTTCCCACTTTTGATTTGGGTTATGGCTGAATTTGTTGAAGAAAGAATCAAATCTGGAATGTTCAAGAGAAAGGGGTTTGGGAGAAGAGAAATGGAAAGGGAAAAAAGTTTGCAGATGTGGAGTAAAGAGGTGAGATAATTAAACACTCTTTTTATTACACTCCGCAGACATTTGGTCCACCTCTTCTCGTGCAGACGTTTGCAGATGTGGTCCGCAGATTGCAGACCTTTTGCATCTGAAAAAACAAACACCACCTATGTGTTAGTGAGAGAAAGCTCGGTTAAGATCTTTGGGATCTAAACCAGCTTTTAGATGATGTTTAATCTTTCGGTTTGTAATCTGTGATGTGCATAAAAAGCAACATATAAATTACATCAAATGTGGCATAAAACTAACCCTTTATTAGTACTAATGTTGGAAAAAGTGTGCTTTTGTCTTCCTTTTGTACTTTCAGGACCAAATAAGCTTAAATGAACAAAAGGAACAAATATGCAGCAAAAACTAACATAAATACAAGAAAATGGAATAAACGTGACATACCTAACCCCTCGACAGCATCTTCCCAAGCAAAAACAAGAAACAGAAGGCTGACCACGGCCCCGTGCCCAGCGGACATGGGGGCGTGGCCAGGTGTCTGCAGAAAATGAAAAAGTTGTAGAAGCTTCTATTCCCAGAACGGGGCGTGGTCAATGCTAAGATTCGCAGAATCTTCCAAATCTTGATAGTACAGATATGCTTATGCACACGGGGTCGTGCCCAGCGAACACGGGGGCGTGTTGAGCCTAATGCAGAGAATTGTAATTAATGAAGAAAGAGAAAGTGGATGGCCACGGGGCCGTGTCCGGGCTTCTGTTCAGGCTATAAATAGGGGTGCTTGGTTCACTTCAAAATCATCACTTGGCAAACCACCTCTCTCCCACTTCACCACCACTACAACACCCACATCCACCACCATCATCCATCATCCACCTTAGAGTGTGTGTAGTAGTCTCGGGATCCAGGATTGATCGTAAGAGTTCTTGTCAATCAAAGGCCATGTTTGGCTAAGTCTCTTACATCACTTGGTAAAGACAAGCATTTAATGTAATACTTTGGATTTTTAATCTTTTCGCACTTTTTATTTGGTTTTATATTAATAACTTTAATAACTAGTTTCTTATGTTGAAAGTGAAACTTCTTTATTATTTGTTCGTGGTGTCTTGGCATTACTTTACTTTCTATATAAAGTAAAATATTTTCACCATTCATATCTCTACGGTCTATATAGAGATATCTTGGCTACCTGGTCGAGGGAATGGTTTAGTAAGGTTCTTGCCTTGTTCAGTGTATAGATGTTGCCAGGACCTGGGTCAAGCTTACTAGGACCTCCTTTAATACCCACTAGTATTGGATGGCGGGGGTGCGAATGGCTTGATCCCCTCATATATAAACTACTATTAATACATTAAACCAGCTAATTGGGATTGTCTCCCTACTGACTCAAACCACTTAGCCAAGGGTAACATCACCTTCAAAAGGCGGGCCTACCACTTTTCGAATTAATAACTTTATTAATTATCTTCCAATATTCCGACCCTTTGGGATTGTATCCTTGCTGACTCAAACCGCTGGGTTGAGGGTAACGTCACCTTCAAAAGAGAGGCCTACTATTATAACTAAGATAATCTATTAAAAAGTGCAAAAGTGCGGAAATCATCAAAGGATACATTAAAGGCGAGTCAGATCCAAGTGATTCATCTTGTCTATCTATTTTTACTTTTATTTTTATTTTTCAGCATATTTAGTTTTTACTTTTCATTTAAAACCTTTTCCAAAAATTTTAGTTTGATTAGACGTTGAGGATAAACCGTTACTAAAAGCTCTTGTGTCCTTTGACGACCTCGGTATCTTACCAACGCTATACTACGCTCACGATGGGCGCACTTGCCCATGTGTGTGTTTAGTGTTAGTAGAATATCATGTTTTATAAATTTAAAACTTGACTAATGTGTAAAATGGGCTTAAAATATCAATAAAAACATATTACACCCGACACACACCACCTCCTAACCTCAAAACACAGACAATCACCAACAACACTACAAAGCAATAAAGCAAAATCACATATTCCGTCTTTTTAATTTCACTTTCAAACTTCAACAACAGTGTAAGGCGATCATAATCTCCTCTCAAGTTCATCGTTTCATCTTCTCTGTCAACACAAACCCTAAATAATTATCTCAGGTACATTTTTCTTCTCAAAATATCATTTTCTATATGCATATTAGTAAATTTTCTTCTCTAGTATTCGTTTCATAGTGAAAATTGTTAGGTTTTACATCACTGCTCCTGTTTTTAATAGTTTTGATATGTTTATTCATGATGAGAAAGTAGATCGGTGAATTGATATTTTCCTTTTTTGTCATTAATTAAATCGATGTTTCCCACTTTTGATTTGGGTTATGGCTGAATTTGTTGAAGAAAGAATCAAATCTGGAATGTTCAAGAGAAAGGGGTTTGGGAGAAAAGAAATGGAAAGGGAAAAAAGTTTGCAGATGTGGAGTAAAGAGGTGAGATAATTAAACACTCTTTTTATTACACTCCGCAGACATTTGGTCCACCTCTTCTCGTGCAGACGTTTGCAGATGTGGTCCGCAGATTGCAGACCTTTTGCATCTGAAAAAACAAACACCACCTATGTGTTAGTGAGAGAAAGCTCGGTTAAGATCTTTGGGATCTAAACCAGCTTTTAGATGATGTTTAATCTTTCGGTTTGTAATCTGTGATGTGCATAAAAAGCAACATATAAATTACATCAAATGTGGCATAAAACTAACCCTTTATTAGTACTAATGTTGGAAAAAGTGTGCTTTTGTCTTCCTTTTGTACTTTCAGGACCAAATAAGCTTAAATGAACAAAAGGAACAAATATGCAGCAAAAACTAACATAAATACAAGAAAATGGAATAAACGTGACATACCTAACCCCTCGACAGCATCTTCCCAAGCAAAAACAAGAAACAGAAGGCTGACCACGGCCCCGTGCCCAGCGGACATGGGGGCGTGGCCAGGTGTCTGCAGAAAATGACAAAGTTGTAGAAGCTTCTATTCCCAGAACGGGGCGTGGTCAATGCTAAGATTCGCAGAATCTTCCAAATCTTGATAGTACAGATATGCTTATGCACACGGGGTCGTGCCCAGCGAACACGGGGGCGTGTTGAGCCTAATGCAGACAATTGTAATTAATGAAGAAAGAGAAAGTGGATGGCCACGGGGCCGTGTCCGGGCTTCTGTTCAGGCTATAAATAGGGGTGCTTGGTTCACTTCAAAATCATCACTTGGCAAACCACCTCTCTCCCACTTCACCACCACTACAACACCCACATCCACCACCATCATCCATCATCCACCTTAGAGTGTGTGTAGTAGTCTCGGGATCCAGGATTGATCGTAAGAGTTCTTGTCAATCAAAGGCCATGTTTGGCTAAGTCTCTTACATCACTTGGTAAAGACAAGCATTTAATGTAATACTTTGGATTTTTAATCTTTTCGCACTTTTTATTTGGTTTTATATTAATAACTTTAATAACTAGTTTCTTATGTTGAAAGTGAAACTTCTTTATTATTTGTTCGTGGTGTCTTGGCATTACTTTACTTTCTATATAAAGTAAAATATTTTCACCATTCATATCTCTACGGTCTATATAGAGATATCTTGGCTACCTGGTCGAGGGAATGGTTTAGTAAGGTTCTTGCCTTGTTCAGTGTATAGATGTTGCCAGGACCTGGGTCAAGCTTACTAGGACCTCCTTTAATACCCACTAGTATTGGATGGCGGGGGTGCGAATGGCTTGATCCCCTCATATATAAACTACTATTAATACATTAAACCAGCTAATTGGGATTGTCTCCCTACTGACTCAAACCACTTAGCCGAGGGTAACATCACCTTCAAAAGGCGGGCCTACCACTTTTCGAATTAATAACTTTATTAATTATCTTCCAATATTCCGACCCTTTGGGATTGTATCCTTGCTGACTCAAACCGCTGGGTTGAGGGTAACGTCACCTTCAAAAGAGAGGCCTACTATTATAACTAAGATAATCTATTAAAAAGTGCAAAAGTGCGGAAATCATCAAAGGATACATTAAAGGCGAGTCAGATCCAAGTGATTCATCTTGTCTATCTATTTTTACTTTTATTTTTATTTTTCAGCATATTTAGTTTTTACTTTTCATTTAAAACCTTTTCCAAAAATTTTAGTTTGATTAGACGTTGAGGATAAACCGTTACTAAAAGCTCTTGTGTCCTTTGACGACCTCGGTATCTTACCAACGCTATACTACGCTCACGATGGGCGCACTTGCCCATGTGTGTGTTTAGTGTTAGTAGAATATCATGTTTTATAAATTTAAAACTTGACTAATGTGTAAAATGGGCTTAAAATATCAATAAAAACATATTACACCCGACACACACCACCTCCTAACCTCAAAACACAGACAATCACCAACAACACTACAAAGCAATAAAGCAAAATCACATATTCCGTCTTTTTAATTTCACTTTCAAACTTCAACAACAGTGTAAGGCGATCATAATCTCCTCTCAAGTTCATCGTTTCATCTTCTCTGTCAACACAAACCCTAAATAATTATCTCAGGTACATTTTTCTTCTCAAAATATCATTTTCTATATGCATATTAGTAAATTTTCTTCTCTAGTATTCGTTTCATAGTGAAAATTGTTAGGTTTTACATCACTGCTCCTGTTTTTAATAGTTTTGATATGTTTATTCATGATGAGAAAGTAGATCGGTGAATTGATATTTTCCTTTTTTGTCATTAATTAAATCGATGTTTCCCACTTTTGATTTGGGTTATGGCTGAATTTGTTGAAGAAAGAATCAAATCTGGAATGTTCAAGAGAAAGGGGTTTGGGAGAAGAGAAATGGAAAGGGAAAAAAGTTTGCAGATGTGGAGTAAAGAGGTGAGATAATTAAACACTCTTTTTATTACACTCCGCAGACATTTGGTCCACCTCTTCTCGTGCAGACGTTTGCAGATGTGGTCCGCAGATTGCAGACCTTTTGCATCTGAAAAAACAAACACCACCTATGTGTTAGTGAGAGAAAGCTCGGTTAAGATCTTTGGGATCTAAACCAGCTTTTAGATGATGTTTAATCTTTCGGTTTGTAATCTGTGATGTGCATAAAAAGCAACATATAAATTACATCAAATGTGGCATAAAACTAACCCTTTATTAGTACTAATGTTGGAAAAAGTGTGCTTTTGTCTTCCTTTTGTACTTTCAGGACCAAATAAGCTTAAATGAACAAAAGGAACAAATATGCAGCAAAAACTAACATAAATACAAGAAAATGGAATAAACGTGACATACCTAACCCCTCGACAGCATCTTCCCAAGCAAAAACAAGAAACAGAAGGCTGACCACGGCCCCGTGCCCAGCGGACATGGGGGCGTGGCCAGGTGTCTGCAGAAAATGAAAAAGTTGTAGAAGCTTCTATTCCCAGAACGGGGCGTGGTCAATGCTAAGATTCGCAGAATCTTCCAAATCTTGATAGTACAGATATGCTTATGCACACGGGGTCGTGCCCAGCGAACACGGGGGCGTGTTGAGCCTAATGCAGAGAATTGTAATTAATGAAGAAAGAGAAAGTGGATGGCCACGGGGCCGTGTCCGGGCTTCTGTTCAGGCTATAAATAGGGGTGCTTGGTTCACTTCAAAATCATCACTTGGCAAACCACCTCTCTCCCACTTCACCACCACTACAACACCCACATCCACCACCATCATCCATCATCCACCTTAGAGTGTGTGTAGTAGTCTCGGGATCCAGGATTGATCGTAAGAGTTCTTGTCAATCAAAGGCCATGTTTGGCTAAGTCTCTTACATCACTTGGTAAAGACAAGCATTTAATGTAATACTTTGGATTTTTAATCTTTTCGCACTTTTTATTTGGTTTTATATTAATAACTTTAATAACTAGTTTCTTATGTTGAAAGTGAAACTTCTTTATTATTTGTTCGTGGTGTCTTGGCATTACTTTACTTTCTATATAAAGTAAAATATTTTCACCATTCATATCTCTACGGTCTATATAGAGATATCTTGGCTACCTGGTCGAGGGAATGGTTTAGTAAGGTTCTTGCCTTGTTCAGTGTATAGATGTTGCCAGGACCTGGGTCAAGCTTACTAGGACCTCCTTTAATACCCACTAGTATTGGATGGCGGGGGTGCGAATGGCTTGATCCCCTCATATATAAACTACTATTAATACATTAAACCAGCTAATTGGGATTGTCTCCCTACTGACTCAAACCACTTAGCCAAGGGTAACATCACCTTCAAAAGGCGGGCCTACCACTTTTCGAATTAATAACTTTATTAATTATCTTCCAATATTCCGACCCTTTGGGATTGTATCCTTGCTGACTCAAACCGCTGGGTTGAGGGTAACGTCACCTTCAAAAGAGAGGCCTACTATTATAACTAAGATAATCTATTAAAAAGTGCAAAAGTGCGGAAATCATCAAAGGATACATTAAAGGCGAGTCAGATCCAAGTGATTCATCTTGTCTATCTATTTTTACTTTTATTTTTATTTTTCAGCATATTTAGTTTTTACTTTTCATTTAAAACCTTTTCCAAAAATTTTAGTTTGATTAGACGTTGAGGATAAACCGTTACTAAAAGCTCTTGTGTCCTTTGACGACCTCGGTATCTTACCAACGCTATACTACGCTCACGATGGGCGCACTTGCCCATGTGTGTGTTTAGTGTTAGTAGAATATCATGTTTTATAAATTTAAAACTTGACTAATGTGTAAAATGGGCTTAAAATATCAATAAAAACATATTACACCCGACACACACGACCTCCTAACCTCAAAACACAGAAACTCACCAACAAAACTACAAAGCAATAAAGCAAAATCACATATTCCGTCTTTTTAATTTCACTTTCAAACTGAAACAACAGTGTAATGCGATCATAATCTCCTCTCAAGTTCATCGTTTCATCTTCTCTGTCAACACAAACCTTAACAAATTCTCTCAGGTACTTTCTTCTTCTCAACATCTCCTTTTCTATATGCATATTAGTAAATTTTCTTCGGTAGTATTCGTTTCATAGTGAAAATTGTTAGGGTTTACATCACTGCTCCTGTTTTTAATAGTTTTGATATGTTTATTCGTGATGAGAAACTAGATCGGTGAATTGATATTTTCCTTTTTTGTCATCAATTAAATCGATTTTTCCCACTTTTGATTTGGGTTATGGTTGAATTTGTTGAAGAAAGAATCAAATCTGGAATCTTCAAGAGAAAGGGGTTTGGGAGAAGAGAAAGGGAAAGGGAAAAACGTATGCATATGTGGGGTAAAGAGGTGAGATAATCAAACACTCTTTTTATTACACTCCGCGGACATTTGGTCCACCTCTTCTCGTGCAGACGTTATGTGGTCCGCAGATTGCAAAACTTTTGCATCTGAAAAAACAAACACCACCTTTGTGTTAGTGTGAGAAAGCTCGGTTAAAGTCTTTGCGATCTAAACCAGCTTGTAGATGATGTATAGTTTTTCGGTTTGTAATCTGTGATGACTGTGATGTGCGTAAAATGCAACATATAAATTACATCAAATGGGGCATAAAACTAACCATTTTTAGTACTAATGTTGGCAAAGTGTGCTTTTGTCTTCCTTTTGTAATTTCAGGACCAAATAAGCTTAAATGAACAAAAGGAACAAATTTGCAGCAAAAACTAACATAAATACAAGAAAAAGGAATAAACGTGACATACCCGACCCCTCGAAAGCATCTTCCCAAGCAAAAACAACAAACAGATGGCTGACCACGGCCCCGTGCCCAGCGGACACGGGGGCGTGGCCAGGTGTCTGCAGAAAACGACAAAGTTGTAGAAGCTTCTATTCCCAGCACGGGGGCGTGCATAGCTCATCACGGGGCGTGGTCAATGCTAAGATTCGCAGAATCTTGCAAATCTTGATAGTACAGATACGCTTCTGCACACGGGGTCGTGCCCAGCGAACACGGGGGCGTGTGGACCCTAATGCAGACAATTGTAATTAATGAAGAAAGAAAAAGTGGATGGCCACGGGGCCGTGTCCAGCGGACATGGGGCCGTGTCCGGGCTTCTGTTCAGGCTATAAATAGGGGTGCTTGGTTCACTTCAAAAGCATCCCTTGGCAAACCACCTCTCTCCCACTTCACCACCACTCCACCACCACTACAACACCCACATCCACCACCATCATCCATCATCCACCTTAGAGTGTGTGTAGTACTCTCGGGATCCAATATTGCTCGTAAGAGTTCTTGTCAATCAAAGGCCATGTTTGGCTAAGTCTCTTACATCACTTGGTGAAGACAAGCATTTAATGTAATACTTTTGATTTTTAATCTTTTCGCACTTTTTATTTGTTTTGTATTAATGACTTTAAGAACTAGTTTCTTATGTTGAAGGTGAAACTTCTTTATCATTTGTCTGTGGTGTCTTGGCATTACTTTACTGTGTCACACCCCGACCACGTAAAACAACAAATCCTGGCGGAAACGTCGGGGAGTGTTGTAACAGAATTTTTGTTTCACAACCATGGATACAAAAGAGTTTCGTTTTATTTATTCATTAAGTAATTTACATTGTTTTAGCATGAAACAAACAGGTTATATATCGACTATCATTGTTATTTTGTCATTAAGGCCTTGTCCAGATCCTATGTGTCTCATGCATCTTAGCAATCAACATCAAGCAACATCACCTGAAACATATGTAAAAACAAAGTCAGCAAAGAAATGCTGGCGAGCACATAGGTTTTGTGTGAGTGTCAGATTCATGGCTCGTTTATTTGTTTAAATAACTCGTACAACCTCGTTAATCGATATAAAAAAACCTTGTTTTGTAAACCATTTATATTGTAAATTGAATAACCAAGTCAAAACAGATTGGTTATAGTTTATAAAACCTCGATGCCATGAATCTTAACTCAAAACATTTCTTTAAGTAACCAATTCGTAAATCGTTCTCGTAATAAAACTCGTATGGTTTATATCGTTTAGTAAACTTCGTTTGTGTGACATCGTTTCAAATCGTTCTCGTTCAATCGTTCAAAATCGTTCAATCGTTTAATATCATTCTCGTTCAAACCGTTCTCGTTTTAATTGTGAAAACTACTTTTGGTCGTCTCGCTTATAACATTTAAACCTTCGCAACTCGTCCATCGTTCAACTCGTATTAACAAACCACCAAAGGGTAAGTTGACAATCAACAGGTTCAGTCGTTACCCACATAACCCACACATAACAATGGGTGCAGTCTGATAACGGGATTTGTCAGATCCTATGGTATCATAACCTAATACTGGTCGGTTCGGCCAAAATTAATGAATGTCATTTGTTATGTAACTACAACCAATAAGTTCGTTCACATTGTCGAAATCGTTATTAATTTAGTATAAACCATCATAATCGTTTTTGAAATCATCATAAAATATCAAAATCGTTTTGATACATATGAATCACCCCAAAACAATCGAAAACAGTAAAATAGGGGAACTATGTACTCACATAGTTACCACAAAACATGTAAAAAGAGGGGATCTATGTACTCATCTTTGGGTGCGTTTTTATATGTTAACATAATCCCTCAAATTGTTTATTCGTCCTAAATTAAATAAGAATGATTTAATAATAAAAAACCCACAAAAATACATAAGTTTCTCCGATACTTAGAATTTTCACATAACTTTGAGATTTCTCGAAAAGTTATTATTTTTTATTATATTGGTATATATATATATATATATGAGTTCATATATATTTTAAAAACTTTGCGACTTGAACGATTTTATTGGTGACCATCATCATGTTATAAGCAATATATCTACGATTTGCGCGTCGTAATATATACTTTTTGTGACATAATATAAATATCGTAACACACATAATCTTGTCAACTATAACCATGTCATCATACACATATTACAAAACACATAACACATTGTAACACATAAAATTTACCCATGAACAACTCATTATAGTGTATGTTGAAAAACACGTATTCGGTAACGTTTTTGGGCGCCGGAAGTCACGTATGACTAACCAAACACCAAGTAAACTTAATATAAGTTAAAATACTTATTTTTACATCAAAAATATCAGTTTACTTACTGATCTAAAACAGTTTTATGAAAATCCTCCGAAAAGCCGATTTTTAATCGTTTTACCGCATAGTTTTGCATCAAACGTTACCCTAACCATCCCAAATCGAAACGACTTGATATTTTAACATAACCCATGTTATTTACTGAATAAAATATTGGTTATACTCATGATAGTGTAGGTCTCACATAAAGCACATAAATCATGCAAATTTCACATATTTTACCACTTTTTAAGCTATATGTACAACATGCAAAGCTATCAAACCTATGTCAAAGTTTCGTGCCATTATAATATACCAAATAATGTTATTTCTAGTGTTTATAATCTGTTCTAAAACATTTTTGTCATACAATCATTTTTTTATCAATTCTTGAGCTTTAAATCAACATGTATTCTCATGTACAAGTGTCTAAAGCACACTATCATATCATCATCTTTTCATATGAACTTAAATGCATCAAATATGTAATTTGTTCATGTTTACTTGCTGATTTAATTGAACATTTATCATATCATACACAAATCATCCAACACTTGCATTTTAACTATCATTCAAGAACAAGCAACAACTTAAACAAGTATTTACCAATGATCAAGCTCAAATCTCATACACATACACATATATATATATGGTTTTATACTCACATATATATCACCATTTTTATTTTGTATCAAGACCCATTTCTTTTTAGATTTCAAGTTTGTGAAAAATTCCAAGATTCAAGAGAAACTTTAAATCATCAAGAACAACCAAGAATCAAGAGTATGATTTAAACATAAATTTTATACCTTCAAGATTCAAGTAAGTTTTTGATGAGATTTTGATGATATGGAGCTTGAAATCACTTGAAAACACCTAGGAAACTCCTTTCGATCTTCACACTAACTTGAAACTAGCTTGGAAAGGGGTTGGATCTTGAAGAACAAAGTTAAAGATTTGAAGATGGAGGAGAGAAGGGGGTGTACGGTTTGGGAGGAGAGAGAGAGTGAGGAATTTGGTTTGTAGATTGTGATCTCTTGAAAGATTTAGAAGATATATATAAAGATATGGAAATGTAGCATGCAACACCACTTGGCCAAACAAAGATCAAATAGGATATTGCAATATCTTGGAAATATTTTGGTGGGGTCCCCTTATGGTGACCGTAAATTTGAAAGGGGGGGGGTTAAATGAAATTTTGAATGGTAAAAATAGATAAAAACAGGTATTTAACTGGATACCGGGTATTTTATCTAGCGTTTAAATCCCGGTTTATGTCGTTCTAAATTATTTTTATTATTCTATAAAAGTAAACTCGCCAAAATATTACTGAAATAAATTTAAGTTGCCGAGACTGGCTATGTTGTCTGCGTTTTGCAGTATAAGCACTGTGTTGCGTAGTAATATGCGGTACGCGTTTAAACTTGAAAAATAACGTTTTTAAGCGTTTTAATTTATTTTTCAACACGAACCTGATTAAAAATAAAATTTTAATCATAACATAATATTTTTAGGGTTTCAATATTATCCGGGCGGTCACCAACGTTCGTTTCGCAGTTTTGTCGTAATTAGTTCTAAAGTTCGAACAAACATGTTTTTGCCATACCGAATCCTTCGAAACTTATTTCTAAGTTATGTAAAGGGTATTTAGGGTATGTTTGGCTTATGTCACAGTTCCGGAGTGTACGTCGCATTAAACTGATTATGTTTACGTAATGGTTTATGATTCCACTTCCAGAACAGGTTTGAGAGTTCGGAATTAAACAATGATTGAAAACGTACTAATGTCACAAATAATTAAACACATATTGAAATTGAAACATCATACTTTATTAAATACAAAGTTGTTCGGAACAGTACAAGGGTTAAAATACACAGATGTCACAGTCTCCCCTACTTTAGGAAATTTCGTCCCGAAATTTTTACTTAGAGGGAACTTGTGAAAACAAATGCGGATATTTCATCTTCATCTGGTCCTCACGTTCCCAAGTAAACTCGGGGCCATGTTTGGATTCCCAGCGAACTTTGACCAATCGAATCCGTTTGTTCTTCAACTGTCTGAATGTACGGTCCACTATCTCCACAGGTTTCTCGACAAAGTGCATCGTTTCATCGATTTGAATCTCGTCGAGAGGAATGAGAAGATCAGCATCAGCTAAACACTTTCACAAATTGGACACGTGAAAAGTCGGTTGAATATTTCCAAGCTCTGGAGGTAGCTCTAGTCGATAGGCAACTATTCCAATTCTTTCAACAATCTTAAATGGTCCAACATATCGGGGTGCAAGTTTTCCTTTCTTTCCAAATCTCACCACTCCCTTCCAAGGTGACACCTTGAGTAGGACACGGTCTCCGATTTGAAATTCTAAGGGCTTGCGTCGCAAATCCGCATAACTCTTTTGACGGCTTCGAGCTGTCACAAGATTATCGCGTATTTTCTTGATTTTGTCTGTTGTTTCCAGAATGAGCTCAGGTCCAGTAAGCTGAGCTTCACCGATCTCATTCCAACATACAGGTGAACGACATTTTCGACCGTAGAGAGCTTCGAATGGTGCCATATTAATACTTGCATGATAACTGTTGTTGTAAGAGAACTCGATCAGTGGAAGATGAGAATCCCAATTACCACCAAAGTCTATCACGCATACCCTAAGTATATCCTCCAAAGTTTGAATCGTTCTCTCAGATTGTCCATCTGTTTGGGGATGATAAGCAGCGCTTAGATTCAGTTGGGTTCCCAACGCAGATTGCATGGTCTTCCAAAAATGAGATGAAAACCGAGCATCACGATTGGAAATGATATCCAAAGGAACATCATGCCGTGAAACAATCTCATCAACATAAATCTTTGCAAGTTTATCAACACATAGATCCTCGCGAATCGGTATAAAATGAGCTGATTTCGTTAATCGATCGATAACAACCTAAATAGCATCGTGACCTTTAGATGTACGCGATAACTTAGTGATGAGATCCGTTGCAATGTTCTCCCACTTCCAAACCGGTATCTCTAGTTGTACAAGCAAACCAGAAGGTTGTTGATGATCAGCCTTGACTTTGAGACAAGTTAGGCATTTTGATACATACAAGGTAACATCCTTCTTCATACCAGGCCACCAGAACTGAGTACGAAGATCCTTGTACATTTTATCAGCACCAGGATGGATAGAATATCAAGACTTGTGAGATTCGTCCATTACCAAGGTGCGAAGATCGTCTTGTTTCGGAATCCACAAACGATCCTTGAAATATAGCAACCCATCGTCCTTCATTTCGAGTTTAAGTTCGAGTTGAAGCGGTAGCTCATATTTCAATAAGTCTTTGATCACACAAGATCGTTGAGCTTGAAGGACACGAGATTGAATATCAGATAGAGTTCGAACAGAATGAAGCTTGACTCGTTCCTTTTGACTAAGCGCATCGGCTACGACATTCGCCTTACCAGGATGGTAGCGAATTTCGCAGTCGTAGTCGTTTAGAAGTTCTATCCAACGTCGTTGCCTCATGTTCAGCTCCTTCTGATTGAGAATATGCTGGAGACTTTTGTGGTCTGTGTAAACCACACACTTCGTTCCATAGAGGTAGTGTCTCCAGATTTTAAGTGCGAAAACCACAGCTCCTAATTCAAGATCATGAGTCGTATAGTTCTTCTCGTGAATTTTCAGCTGTCTAGACGCATAAGTTATGACTTTACCTCATTGCATAAGAACCCAACCAAGTCCTAGATTCGACGCTTCACAATAGACAACCAAATCATCGTTTCCCACAGGTAGAGATAAAACAGGAGCATCACAGAGCTTCCGTTCCAGCGTTTGGAGCGCTTCTTCTTGCTTAGGTCCCCACTCAAAAGGCTTATTTTTCTGAGTCAAAGCAGTGAGTGGAACCGCGATCTTTGAGAAATTAGAAATGAATCGACGATAATAACCAGCAAGACCAAGAAATGATCGAATCTCTGTAGGTGTCGTCGGTGTATTCCAATCCTTAATAGCAGCTATCTTGGATGGATCTACATGAATACCCTGCTCGTTGACTATATGACCCAAAAACTGAACTTCTCTAAGCCAAAATTCACACTTGGAGAATTTAGCAAAAAGTTGTTCCTTCTTCAGAAGTTCCAAGGTCAAACGAAGGTGTTGCTCGTGGTCGGCTCGAGACTTTGAATAAATGAGAATATCGTCGATGAACACAATGATGAACTTATCTAAATAAGGTTTACAAACCCTATTCATTAAGTCCATGAAGATAGCTGGGGCATTTGTCAAACCAAAGGCATGACAGTGAACTCGTAGTGCCCATATCTCGTACGGAATGCAGTTTTGGGAATATCTTCTTCGAGTACACGAAGTTGATGATACCCAGATCGCAGATCGATCTTGGAAAAGCATGAAGCACCTTGCAGCTGGTCAAAGAGATCATCAATTCTAGGTAGGGGATATCGATTCTTGATGGTAAGCTTATTAAGCTCACGATAATCGATACACATTCGAAAAGATCCATCTTTCTTTTTCACAAAGAGGACAGGAGCTCCCCAAGGCGAAAAGTTCAGACGGATGAATCCTTTATCAGACAACTCTTGAAGCTGTTTTGATAACTCTTGCATCTCCAACGGTGCAAGACGATAAGATGCTTTCGCAATCGGGTTGGCATTGGGTACAAGGTCAATATGAAACTCTACTTGACGAACTGGAGGCAAACCAGGCAGTTCATTGGGAAACACCTCTGGATAATCCCGAACAATCGGAATATCCTGAATACTCTTGCTCTTGCCTTTCTCCTCGGTGACATGTGCCAGGAAAGCAACATATCCTTTTCGCAAATAACTTTGGGCCTTTGTACACGACATAAGCTTCAAACCACCAGATGGCTTCTCGCCACGAACTTCCAGAACATCGCCAGACGGAAGAGGAATACGAACAATCTTATCAAAACAAACCACCTCAGCATGATGTTTGGTTAACCAATCCATCCCCACGATAATATCGAAACTCCCAAGTTGCATCGGCGTGAGGTCAATGGGAAAAAGATGGTTATCAAGGTTGAACTGACAATCACGAATAACAGAATCGAGAACAAGAGGTTTACCAGTAGCAACTTCGACAGATAAGGGTTTCCTCAGTTTAGTTCTAGGTATCGCAAGCAAAGGTTCAAAAGATAATGAAACAAAACTTCTATCGGCACCAGAATAAAAAAGAATAGATGCAGGTCGATTGTTAACAAGAAACGTACCATTGACAACGAGGTTGTCAGCTCGAGCCTTGTTTGCATTTAGATTGAATGCTCGTCCACGAGCGGGATTCGCATTCGCGTTGACATTCACGTTCGGATTCGCATTTGCATTCACCAACCTCGGACAGTTGTTGTGGAAGTGACCAATCTCTCCACAATTGAAACATGAACCCGGTGGGAATCTAGCAGCATTCCCCTGAACTGGAGGTTGATTCTAAAAAATATGATTCTGACCCAAACGAAAGATATTGGCCAGATGCCCAAGCTTACCGCACGTCGTGCATTGCTTACAAGCTTGTTGTGCAACATGATGACCGTTGCAGCGAGCACAATGAGGTGCGGTACCAGCATACGCTTTCTTCGCAGGCGGTTGAGCTGGTGGGTTCTGAGCAGTAACTGCAAAGTTCTGAGCACCCTTTCACTTTCTCAACTTCTTCGACGACTCACCTTTCTTACCCTTACCCTTTTCCTTGACAGATTCGGTCGACTTCTTCTTATCACCCTTGTAGGTAAGTTTACCCTTCCTGACTTGCGACTCAGTCAGGGTAGCAGATAACTCGATCGCGTGACGAACAGTAGTAGGATTAACGCCAGTCACAATATCCTGTATGGAATCGGGTAAACCATCGATATACCTCTTTATCGCTTTCTCCAACGGGGTAACCATAGTAGGACACAAAAGACTGAGTTCCTCAAATCGATCCGTATACGCACGGTGTTCTCCCCCATCTTGCTTTAGATCGTCAAACTCTCGTTCCAAATCTTGAATTTCATGACGGGGACAAATCTCTTTCATCATGAGAGCTCGAAGCTCTTCCCATGTTTGTGCCAATGCCACTTCGGCACCCCTATCGCGCATCACTCCGTTCCACCACGTAAGAGCACGCTTCTCAAACACAATTGATGTAAATTCAACCTTACGCCCATCCGGACATTGCACATGTCTGAATGTGCTCTCGATACTTTCGAACCATTGAAGGAGCGCAGTTGCTCCTTGCGACCCAGAAAACTTTAGCAGCTTAGCAGAATTGAAATTCTTGAAGTCTGGCAATAAACAAAAAAGTTCCTCAAATAAACTTTGTTTAAAAATGCTTAGTTTGAATAAAAGTCACAAAAACAAAAAGTTTTACGACGACCGACACTTTTTACGCCTTTAGCCCTTTTTACTAACCACTAACCCAAAACCATCCACCTTTAACCCAAACCTAACCCTTCCCCAAGTCCTCTAGATATTTACAAAGGTTTATAGTTAAAAAGGAGGAGGATTGATTGCATGACAAGCATATGGTAGAAGTAAGTTCCAAGCCGGCCTCGAGTGTTTCAGAAAAATACATCTTCGGCCGAGTGTTGAGTGATCTCCCGTGAGGTATGTGAACTTGTATATAAATGGAAGTTTAAAGAGGCATGTTATGCCCAAATAAGTAATTTATCTTATGAAACGTTCTAAATAAATCATAACGAATAGGATTGTAAAATAGTATAATAAAACCCAATAAAGATATTGGATTCCCGACACTCAAGACAAGCCCAAAACTTCTATTCTACCCATTCCATTTCGGTATGTAAGCCACATAATAAAGAGTTTTGCTTGAGGACAAGCAAAGATTCAAGTGTGGGGGTATTTGATGTGCGTAAAATGCAACATATAAATTACATTAAATGAGGCATAAAACTAACCCTTTTTTAGTACTAATGTTGGAAAAAAGTGTGCTTTTGTCTTCCTTTTGTATTTTCAGGACCAAATAAGCTTAAATGAACAAAAGAAACAAATATGCATCAAAAACTAACATAAATACAAGAAAAAGGAATAAACGTGACATGCTTACCACGGCCCGGTGCCCAGCGGACACGGGGGCGTGACCAGGTGTCTGCAGAAAATGACAAAGTTATAGAAGCTTCTATTCCTAGCACGGGGGCGTGCCCAGCTCAGCACGGGGCGTGGTCAACGCTAAGATTCGCAGAATCTTGCAAATCTTAATAGTACAGATACGCTTCTGCACACGGGGCCTTGCCTAGCGAACACGGGGGCGTGTGAAGCCTAATGCAGACAATTGTAATTAATGAAGAAAGAGAAAGTGGATGGCCACGGGGCCTTGTGCGGGCTTCTATTCAGGCTATAAATAGGGGTGCTTGGTTCACTTTAAAAGCATCCCTTGGCAAACCACCTCTCTCCCACTTCACCACCACTCCACCACCACTACAACACCCACATCCACCGCCATCATCCATTATCCACCTTAGAGTGTGTGTGGTAGTCTCGGGATCCAAGATTGATCGTAAGAGTTCTTGTCAATCAAAGGCCATGTTTGGCTAAGCCTCTTACATAACTTGGTGAAGACAAGTATTTAATGCAATACTTTTGATTTTTAATCTTTTTGCACTTTTTATTTAGTTTTGTATTAATGACTTTAATAACTAGTTTCTTATGTTGAAGGTGAAACTTCTTTATCATTTGTCCGTGGTGTCTTGGCATTACTTTACTGTCTATATAAAGTAAAATATTTTCACCATTCATATCTCTACAGTCTATATAGAGATATGTTGGCTACCTGGTCGGAGGTTAAGGGAATGGTTTAGTAAGGTTCTTACCTTGTTCAATGTATAGATCCTGCAAGGACCTGGGTCAAGCTTACTACGACTTCCTTCAATACCCACTGGTATTGGATGGCGGGGGTGCGAATGGCTTGATCCCCTCATATGTAAACTACTATTAATACATTAACCCGGCTACTTGGGATTGTATCCCTGCCGACTCAAACCACTTAGCTGAGGGTAACGTCGCCTTCAAAAGAGGAGCCTACCACTTTACGCATTAATAACTTAATTAATTATTTTTCAATATTCCGGCCCTTTGGGATTGTATCCTTGCTGACTCAAACCACTGGGTTGAGGGTAACGTCACCTTCAAAAAAGGGGCCTACTACTATAACTAAGATAATCCTTTAAAAAGTGAAAAAATGCGGAAATCATCAAAGGTTACATTAAATGCGAGTCGGATCCAAGTGATTCATCTTGTCTATCTGTTTTTATTTTATTTTTATTTTCAGCATTTTAGTTTTTATTTTTCATGTTTAAAAAAACCTTTTTCTAAAAATTTTGATTTGATTAGACGTTGAGGACAAACCGGTACTAAAAGCTCTTGCGTCCTTGGACGACCCCAGTATCTTACCAACGCTATGCTACGCTCACGATGGGTGCACTTTCCCATGTGTGTGTTTAAGTGTTAGTAGAATATTGTGTTTTATAAATTTAAAACTTGACTAATGTGTTAAAAAGGGCTTAAAATATAAATAAAAATATATCACACCCGACACACACTAACTGATTCATTAATAAAGAGATTCATCTTCTACATCTTTCTATCTTGTTTGTTTTTGATGTTTTTCACGTCTGAATCAAGTGCAATGTTGATCTTCGTCATCGATCCGGTGCTTTCACAAAAACGATCCACTTTTTCTCGCAAAAATAATAGATAACACTCGCCTTAGCTCAATGATTATGAAATCAACCTGAACTTGTAAATCCTTCCTTGTAAATTACACCGAAATGGGTGATTTCAACTCCAACTCAAACTCAATTTCTTTCTCTCTCTATCTTGGATGTGAAGGAAATGAGGCGAATATGGGAACTTCCCCCTATATTAAGGTTATTCACAAATTTCTAGAAAAAAAAACCTGTTGTTGCATAACTACCCCTTTTACATAATAAATCCTCAGAGTTGTAAAATCACATAGATGTCACAAAATTATGGGATGTTACACAATAGAAAATTGAAACAATATACAAAGATCAAAGCTTATCTGATATGTTGGGAAATCAGAGTGCTCCTAAAAGGGTTCTACTTAATTTATAAATTAATATGAGATATTTATAAAGCCTATATGATTTCCAAGAAAAATTTTAAAAATTTTTGGCTAAGTTTTTTAAAAACTAATGTATATTATGGAATGTCCAGCAGTGGCAGGAGTTGTGCTCAACACTCAGCTAGAGTAATTTCTCGAACGATAAAGATAAGTGGTGCTGGACGAGAGAAGGGAACGGGACCTTTAGTGTTGGTGCTGTTAAATCAATGTTTTTATAGCTTTGGTTTCGAATCAAAACTACGTTATGACTTGGTGTAAATGGATTCCTCTTAAATGTAATATATATGTGTGGTGCGCAGATCTTGACTTGGTGCAAATGGATTCCTCTTAAATCAAGGTCTTTTCTTACCGATTCTTGTAACTTCGAACATTTTTTTGGAGTCAATCGGAAATGAATAAGCCTTTGCAAAAGATAGAAGTCGCGTCTATAATGCTCTCGTTGACCCCAAACGGACGCGGTGGGGCTGTTCCTTGTAACTCGGCATTGACTAATAATGATTGATGTAGAACATTAATGTCATTGTTTGAATCGGGAGCACCAAAATATGCATGCTAAATCCGTAAATCATTCGACATTATAGCTTCGAGCATAACCGTCGGTTTTTTGTGGTCACCTCTCATAATATGGCCTCGCAAACTCGTCGGACAACTACCCTAAATGATATGCGTATAGTCAATGCTACTGAGAATCCCTAGAAAGTGTCATCTAGCTTCATGTGTCGTATACAAACGTGTTATGTTGTGTCTAGTCAGCCTATGTAGAAACTCTGTACCATAAAAATTAATAATAGCATTGCAAAAAAAAATCAACAGACTCACTATAAGTCCTAGAAAACATAGCTAAATATTCATCATATTCATCAGTAACATTACCGGTTGCAAATTGACGAATTGCGGATGTGCATTTTTGTATCACCGTGAAATTCTTGTTTTCCCTACCGTCGTAGCCTTCTTGAAACCATTGAAATAATTCTAAACGTCTCGGCATTATACTTTGAGTTTTCAAAAAAGTAATGATTTATTAGAACTTCATTTGCCGCTACCTGATCACGACGCACAAATTTTTTTCATTAATCATCCCATATCTTCAAGTTCCGCGACTTCATAAACCTTTGCAAAAAATATCAAGAGTAGAACCCGTTGAATCCGATAAACAAGATGAGTTGGGTGGAAACGTACTTGGACACTCCATACCCTCCATTGGTTTTTTTCAAAAGTATTTTTTGCAAAGTTAAGAGGAAATTTGTGAAGTGAGTGTATGTGAAAAATGGAAGAAGGTTGGATATTTATGGAGTGGGAAAGAATTTTTATTTCTTAGGACGTAACGGTCATATGACCGTTTGAAATTCTTGTTCATGTTCACGAAGGCCATTACGGAAACATTCATCACGACCGCAAAAACACCGCCTGCGTTGGTTTTTCACGGCGATACGATCACGGAAAGGTTCCTCACGGGGGTGCCTTGTGTACCCTAAGAATTGTTCTCTCTATCTTACTCCTTATTTCCTAAATTAGGTCAGAGGAAGTGTCTTATCCCCCCTTTCTTTCTATCTCTATCTCTCTCTCTCTCTCTCTCTCTCTATATATATATATATATATATATATACACTCTCTCTGTCTTTATATATATATATATATAGAGAGAGAGAGAGAGAGAAAAGGGTAAGGATTCCTCTATAAAGGACTTTTTCCTACAAAGTTTAAAATTGTCTACATAGGAATTGTCTTTTAGATTTTAGGCATGATGTTTAAGATTGTTTTTCGCATGATATAATATAGGAAAACACCAAATGTAACAATTTAAGACACAATAAAATATTTCCAGGCGTTAAATTTAAACACCACGCAAAGAAAGTTGATAAGTGTGTTTTAAGTTTAATGCATATATGATCGTGTTATAAATTATTTCGTTTTGGTGTTTTTTTATATTATACAATCTCAAAAGAATCTAAAACACCATGCTTAAAATTTAAAACATAATTCCTACATAGACTTCTGAGACTTTGTAGGAAAAATGTCATTTGTAGAGAGGGTTGACTTTAGGGTAATTCAAGTCAAGCCCTTACTTTAGGTCCACACTTAAATAGGGACAATCCAAGTGTCATCACATCCATGGTGACAATCGAGATTTATAGATGGAGTTTTAGGCTTTTATCTTACCTTCATCGGGTTAGTTTTTCTTAAATTTACACAAAATCTTTTAACGTTGTTTATGAGGTCAGTTTCCTTATTCTTTTCTAGGTTAGAATTGATTTACATTCATTTTGTTAATCTTCCATATTTACAACAAGAAAAATAAAACATTGAGGTTTGATGCATCTACATATAGTTTTTGTTCGTATTTTGATTGTAAGCCATTTCAAGTACTTTCTGTATGTTTGTCAATATTTCTATTTTGTTTTTGTCCTACCTAAAGCTCATGGTTCTTATGATGATTTAGTGTCATGGTGTAAGAAAGTAGGAAAAAGGCTACATTTTCCAAGTTGATGTTATCTTTAGTGTCATGTTAAAGTATGAGTATTGAAACAGAGGTAATGGTGGGCGAGTTTTAATGTTATCTCAAGTTGTTTTAATGTTATCTCAAGTTGATGTTAAAGTTGAACTGGGGAAAAAAGTATATATCACATGCATTTTACATGTCGGAAACATTGTCAAATTTGAATATCAGATTGCAGGTCTCTTTCTTATTGTTGTGAATATTGATTTTTATTAGTTATTTCCTTTCTTTTAACTAAAATCTTTTCATTGTTCATCATAAGTGAAATAATTATTTTCTTAAAACAAGGGCCTTAAATTACAGATTCACTTTAGGCCTCTAAAATAGTTGAGTCGGTTCTGTTTGTAGACTAACCGTACCCTATATATACAGAGAGAGTATTATAAGAAAACAAAAAACTACCAGAAAAAGCCTTAAAACACACCATTTAAAAAAATACCAATCGCTATTTTTATTGTATAAAAACTTTTTTAAACAAAAATTAGTATTTCACTTGTGCATGATATGTATATGTTGCACATGCAATTTAACCTTAGGGTTTAATTTACTTTTTAGGGTTAAGTTTTTAGGAGGTTTAGATTTAGGGTTTAGTTTTAGGTTTCTTGGGTGGTTAGGGTTTTCTGGAGGTGGGGGTTGGATTTTTAGCAAGAAAAACACCAAAAATAACAATTTAAAATACAATGCAATGTAGTATAGGCATGAAATTTTAAATACAGCTAAAACACACTACTTAGCATTCTTGGCAAAGTGTTTTAAGTTTCAAGCCTAAAATTCATTGCATTGTTTCTTAAATTGTTATGTTTGTTGTTTTTCTTTCCAAGACAACCTAAAACATCATGCCTAAGTTTAAAACATGATGCCTACATATCAATTTTTATGCATTCTCACAAAAAAAATCTATTTATAGGAACCTAAACACACACACACACACACACACACATATATATATATATACATATATAGGGTACGGATCCTAAGAGAAGTCCACCCTATTTGAGAAACATGAGAAGCAATCTGGACCACACATTTTTCCTAAAAAATGCAAAAAAAAAAAAAGGTTAAAAAAATGCAAAAAAAAAATTAAAAAATTAAAAAATTGCAATTTTTTTTAGAAAAATCATAGCTTTTTCTTTAGGGTCTACATATTGGCACACCAATGTGCCTATTGGCACACCAAACCCTACTAAAATCAGGGTTTACCTACGCAGCGTATAGGTCTATACGCAGCATATAGGGTTAACCATATACGCTGCGTATAGACCTATACGCTGCGTAGGGACCTATACGCTGCATAGGGACCTATACGCTACGTAGGTAAACCATGGATCTCAGTGCCTAATCACCAATCATTGCACAGAAAACAAGGGTTTATATACGCTGCGTATAGCTCTCTACGCAGCGTATATAAACCATCTGAAAATTGGGGGTCATTTTGGTAGGTTTGAAGCATCAGATTTTTACAAGGTTTATATACGCCGCGTATAGAGCTATACGCAGCGTATATAACCTTTCAGAATTTTGTTTCTTCATTCAGCCTATTTGTCGTATAAATTCTCACCCATTTACAACGTTAACTCGCTTAAAATATATAACGAGTTAAAAATATATAATGTTTTTTTATTATTTAGTCGACGTCGTCGTTAATTTATTTAGTCAATGTCGTCGAAAAGCGTATAATGTTAAAATTTTGAAAAGCGTATATACGGTTCGAATACTATAACGTTAAAATATTATAGCTTAAATAAGTGGAAATACCCGGGTACTGTTCGAATATGTTAAACCGTTTACAGCAAAAGTTTAAAATGTACAACAAAAGTTTGATATATACAGCAAAAGTTTGTACATACATAACAAAATGATAAAATGATAAAATATTATGGTTGTTGCTGCTCCTGCTGATCCCATTCCGCATCCGTAATGAAGGGTCGTGGAGGTAACCTGTCACGTTGTCAGCGCTCCTGCAGCTCCGCAACCACCCACTCCATCAGATAGTTGTGCCTGTCAACGTCGCGACGTAGCCGCTGATATGATGGGTCAGGACCGGGCCAAACATGTCGTGGGAACTAAGGCGCCGCGGGAGGTCCACGCGGCTGTGGTGGCTCTGGAATGACGACGGCCGGCTCATGCGCCTCCGGCACCTCCGGATCGCACGGGGGAAATACCGGATCGAACTATGCCGGCAGCTGTGTAAGCTGGTATTGCCCGCCGTCCTGATTCTTAAACTGCTTCCCGCATGGGAATGCTTTGGTAACGTGCATTCCGAATACTGTGTCCATCCCCATCCACTTCGGCTGTTTCGCCGGGCCTACACGGCCGCGGTCATTCTCTAGATGATAGCCCAACGAAAGGGCTATCCAAGTCACGTAGGCGTCGCCGTATAACAGTCCGCGCTCCTATCGATGATGCGTTGAGGCGAAGTACTGCGCCAACGCGTGGGCGAGAGCGCACGGCCTATTGTATAAGAGGCAATATAAGAAAAACAAGTCACCACTCATACACCACTCCCGGCTCTTGTTTCGAGCGGTGATCGAAGTGGAAATCATCTTGTGCAAATACCTACACAAAAGGAAACCAGTCAGTAAATAATAATCAGACGACATCGACTAAATGAGGTTAAAAAAACAATGTATTTTTTACTCGTTACGGATTTCGACGCACGTAGCGGACCTACGCGCCTTACGAGCATCGAAACTAAGATCGTTGTTAAATTATTTTTTTATTATTTAGTCAATGTCGTTTGTAAGGCGCGTACGGGCCTAACGAGCGTCGAAACTAAGTTCATCGTTAAAATATTTTTTTTTATTATTTAGTCGAAGTCGTACCGTAAGGCGTGTAGGTCCCTAACGAGCGTCGATACTAACTTCGTCGTTAAAATATAAAACGACGATCTTAGTGTCGACACTCGTTAGGGACCTACGCGCCTTACGGTTCGACTTCGACTAAATAATAAAAAAATATATTTTAACGACGAACTTAGTTTCGACGCCCGTTAGGCCCGTACGCGCTTTACGAGCGTCGAAACTAAGATAGTCGTTAAATTATATTTTTTTATTATTTAGTCGACGTCGTCCGTAAGACGCGTACGGCCCTAACGAGCGTCGAAACTAAGATCGTCGTTAATATATATATTTTTTATTATTTAGTCGAAGTCGAACCATAAGGCGCGTAGGTCCCTAACGAGCGTCGAGATTAAGTTCGTCGTTAAAATATAAAACGACGATCTTAGTTTCGACGCTCGTTAGGGACCTACGCGCCTTACGATTCGACTTCGACTAAATAATAAAAAAATATATTTTAACGACGAACTTAGTTTCGACGCTCGTTAGGCCCGTACGCGCCATACGGAGACGTCGACTAAATAATAAAAAAATATTATTTAGTCGACGTCTCCGTATGGCGCGTACGGGCCTAACGAGCGTCGAAACTAAGTTCGTCGTTAAAATATATTTTTTTTATTATTTAGTCGAAGTCGAATCGTAAGGCGCGTAGGTCCCTAACGAGCGTCGAAAAAATATTATTTAGTCGACGTCTCCGTATGGCGCGTACGGGCCTAACGAGCGTCGAAACTAAGTTCGTCGTTAAAATATATTTTTTTTATTATTTAGTCGAAGTCGAATCGTAAGGCGCGTAGGTCCCTAACGAGCGTCGAAACTAAGATCGTCGTTTTATATTTTAACGACGATCTTAGTTTCGACGCTCGTTAGGGACCTACGCGCCTTACGGTTCGACTTCGACTGAATAATAAAAAAAAATATTTTAACGATGAACTTAGTTTCGACGCTTGTTAGTCACCTATGCACCTTACGGCCGACGTTTTAAAAAAAAACAGTTTACTGTATTTTAAAATAAAACAGTTTTCTGTTTAAAAAAATTATGTTTAAAAAAATATTTTCTGTTTAAAAAAAACAGTTTTCTGTTTAGAAAAAAAAAACAATTTAGGTTTAAAAAAATATATTTTCTATTTAAATAATAATAACTATTATTAAAATAATAATAACTAACGTACCTGAAGAGCGGATCCTTAATCAGCGTAACCCTCCCCTTGGATTGTTGGTGGTCCCAATGACTGATTTCCGCAATCACAGCCCAAAACCCTAAAAGCGTGGGTTTATCAACCATTACCAAACCCTGTTTACACGAATGTTTATTAAACGTAAAATTAATATTAAATCTTAAATGTTATATATTAAAATAATAAAAATAACAATACAAAATTTGTGTTAAACGTACCGTCGTACATAGTTCCGTAGCGATCTCAACCTCCGTATACAAACCGCTATGCACCACAAAGTCCGCAATCGACATAGAACGCACATGGCCGGCCATGCGAAAAGAAACCTCGGGCGGATGAGGGGGCTGCGCGGGGTCCACAACCTGATCTGGCCGACGAGGATGAAACTCAAACGACGACAGAAACTCGATCAGTATCTCCCTGTAGCTCGGCATAAACGATAGGTCAAAAAGCCGATCCCACGGTGAATCACGGGGAACAAACTCCCGCGCCCAATCTTCGACCGCGAGCCCCCGGAGGGTTTTCCAAGAAACTGCAAAATGGGCACCGACAAGCATCTTCCGAAGCTTCTCGCAACGAAGATCAGCGTTGGACTCCGGAGGAAACTCCAAGTACGGGTGATTCTCGAGAGGATCCGGCAGTTGACGCTCTTGCGGCTGCGGCTGCTCCGGATTAAATTGTTTTATATCCATTTCATCCTCCATCTTTCTTGTCCTGAAAACCAAAAATTTATTAGAACCACATTTTCTTGGTCTGAACCAGCGAACGCAGCCGCAAACGGGCGTTTAAACGGCTGCAAACACAGCCCCAAACGGCAGCGATTTCGCAGCCGTTTTAACGGCCGTTTACGGCTGCAAACACGGCCGCAGACGGCTGCGAAATCTCTGCCGTTTGCGGCCGCGTTTGCAGCAGTTTAAACGTCTGTTTACGGCTGCAAACGAGGCCGCAAA
Organism: Helianthus tuberosus; assembly: GCA_030545235.1. Lineage (NCBI taxonomy): Eukaryota > Viridiplantae > Streptophyta > Magnoliopsida > Asterales > Asteraceae > Helianthus > Helianthus tuberosus. Next base: position 45,182 of record JARYGA010060590.1, read on the forward strand.
CGGCTGCGAAATCGTTGCCGTTTGCGGCTGCGTTTGCAGCCGTTTAAACGCCCGTTTACGGCTGCAAACGCGGCCGCAAACGGCTGCGAAATCGCTGCCGTTTGCGGCCGCGCTTGTAGCCATTTAAACGCCCGTTTGGGGCTGCAAACGTGTCATACCCCGATATTTCCACGTATTACTGGTGGGCCCGGTGGGGAGTAACGTGACGTAGTTGATATCATCATAGTCAAATAATCACAGTTTAATGCACAGCGGAAGTCTTGAAAGTAAAATATTAATAAAAACCGAAACATAAAGTATAATTAAATATTATACAAGCGGTTGTATGTGGATCCACAGTCGGATCTAAAACATAAAATAAAATGTTGTTCGAGAGACTTTAAGTATTAAGAGTTTGCAAGACTCTTTATTTAATACTCAGGAGCTTCCAGCCCATTTCGCGTAGTACCTGCACTTAATCTTCTTGAAAAATACGTCAGTTTACACTGGTAAATACAATTAACTGACTCTTTTTGAAAATATTTATGAAATTTTGATTTGAATGCACAAGGCACAAATATTTTTATAACTTGGGACAATTATATAAAATAATCTTGTATACAGATTTATATGTTTGTCGTACGTTCAGGGCCCGGGATAGAAGCCGAGACAAGATTAATAGACACACCACTAGTATAAGCCCACAAGAAGTTTCCTCACAAGTGAGATACCGTTTTACATACGCAACTGTCAGGTGTATGCCTATACCCCGTGCTTAAGTCGTGGCCATTTCAAATGAATGAGCCGAGGATATCCAGGACACGGTCATATTAACCCCCAAATGCTTTGTATCAGACAAGACAGATTAAAACGGGTTATCTCAATGATTTAACCACTAATCGATTAAATATTCAATACCCAACCAAGCGGTAATAATTTACCGTATCCCAAGCCCGTATAAGGGAAAATAAGTTAAAAGTATTTACTTGAGCTAAAATGTAAATTCTACTCAGCCGTATATTCTAATCAGCACTACAAAAAAGATCGCCATCGGGGACTGAAAAATCAGTCTCTAAAACTCCTAAATCAGTCCCTAATGGTTATTAGGGACTGATTTTGTCAGTCCCGAGTCAGTCCTAATTGCTTAGTCCTAGATACTTTCATTAGTAACTAAAATTCAGTCCCGATTGTATGACACCAATAGGGACTGACATTTTGTCTTCTATATACATAAAATCAGTCCTCAATATATGTTGTCATACAACATCATTTCAGTCTCGAATACATTTCGTCGGTAACTGAAAATCAGTCCTTGATACTAGGCCATTCAGGGAGTGAAAATCAGTACTTAAACCTTGTCTATTTTATCCCAAATACATTTAATTAGCTTCGGGTTCCATGACAATTCAGTCTCTAATAAGACGTTGTAGAGACTGAGAATCAGTCCCTGATAACATACCATTTCATTCCTTATTATATTTTATTAGGGACTGAAAAATAATCTTAGATGTTATCCTATTTAGTTTCGAATATGTTTTTTAGGGACTGAAAATGTGTATCTTTTAAGAACTTTTTTCAGTCCTGAATATGTTCTTTTAGAGATTGAGAATCAGTCCCTGATAACATACAATTTTAGTCTTCAATTTACCTTTTAGGGGCTGAAAAATAATCTTAGATGTCATTATTTAGTCTGGAATATGTTTTTTTAGAGACTGAAATTTTGTATTTTTAAGAACTTTTTCAATCCCGGATATGTTTTTAGGGACTGACAATCACTCCCTAATATGTTAATTTCGTAAGTAAAAAATAGTCTCTGATGCTATGACTGTTTCTAGTCATGAGTTTTTGAAGACTAAAAAATAGTCTTTGATAGTCCATAATATGCATGCACATTTTGGTAATATATTTACTTTTTAGGACTAACGAGAGTCTTAAATGAAATGACATTCTCAACAAATTTAATCCATAACATTGTAGCATGTTAATTCTAAACTTTAATAAAGTTAAAAGTCAAACATATAATTAAATAGTACTTAGTAGATCAATCCTAAACTTCAAAATAGTAAATCAAACACCAACAAACTAAGTCTTAACTAACTCACTTCCTAAATCAAACTATCATTGTCATTGAGTTGCCCATCCAAATCATTTGCTCCACCCCTCATATGCGCGGAAAGTGAGCTCTCAAAATCCGGAAACTTTGAGCTCATGAACATTAACACTTTTTCAGATTTCTCATTGCTTTGTTTCAATTTCTCTTCTAGTAAAGCAACCTTATTTCGAAGTGCTTCCGCCTCGCTTGAAGATGGTTGAGACGATCCGGCTTCCGATGTCATCCAAAAATCTTTTTTTCTGAAAACCGGTCCAACGCCTACCTTCCATGCAGATTTTGTTGTTTTTTCCTTAGCACATACACTTTCAATTGCCTCCTTTTCGAGCTCGTGATCCATGGTAGTAGTTATCGTTGTCCCTTCAGAAATTAACTTCGCCACTGCCTCCTCTTTATGATGAATAATATTTTCCTAACAAAGAGAGTGTAACAATATCATCAATAAGTAGTAAACGAATAAACAAATCATTCAAATTTCGAACAAAAAATGTGACTTTTCTAAATAAAATATTTGATAACTAAATGGCTCAGCCTCTAAAAAAATAAAAACCAATGAGATTATAACAATATCATCGGGTTTTATTTCTCTAAAAAATAATATAAAAAAAGAATCATTCACATTATTATATTTGATAAACAAAGGCTTCTCATCATTCACATCATATGCTAAAAAATCAAAAAAAAATGAAACCTAAGGGTTGGCTTAGTTGTTGTCTTGGTCTGATGATGATGGATCGCAATACGCAAAGAAAAAGAAACGTCAATATCCTTACGTATTGCCGCTCAAAATTCAGCCCTGTATATTCTCTAAACCTGACTTGCATCTATCCGAAATCCAGTTCTAAAAAACAGCACATTTTGTACAGATTAAACAACACAGGATTGAAGGAACATCAAGTATTATACATCATATATTATCTAAACGAATAAACTGAATACATAATACAAGATTACAGGAACATGTATTATACAGTAAAAATACAGAATACAAGATTATACAGCAAGTATTATTAGCAGCAGCAAAAATCAGAATCATTAACACCAGAATCAGATTAAAACAAGAACGACAACAATAATCAGAATCATTAGCATGAGAATTAGATTAAAACAAGAACAACAGCAATAATCGGAATCATTAACATTAGAATCAGATTAAAACAAGACCAGCAGCAATAATCGGAATCATTAACATCAGAATCAGATTAAAACAAGAACAACAACAATAATCGGAGGTTCGAAATCATTAACAGCAGCATGTATTATTAATAGCAGAAACTAATAACCCAAAATTAAAATTCGACAAGATTATATAGCATAAACACGAGCTTTAAACAAAGAGAGTAAGAACTTACATATTCACTTTTTGCCTCATCATTTAACCATCCATTTTTAGCATTATAATGCAACTTGTAATAGACTTCAAAGGGGCTAGGCGGCGTTTGAGTCTCACGATTTGTCTGTGTCAACAAAAGGCAATAATATAACATAAGGCTTGATAAATGTGTGTTGAAAACATTAAAGTTGGAACTAGCAAATAATGGTCCATAATCTAAATATTGACATAAATGGTCCATAAATGAAAAGAGGTAGGGCTGAGCAAAATCCATTACCCGACCCGAAGAATACCCGACCCAACCCAATAACCGAGAACCCATTATAACACAACCCGAAATAATACCCTAAATATAAACTCGGTCCCGATTCTTTTGTTACTCGGCTATATCGGTCCACGGTTACAAGACCGACCCGGATACTCAGTTCCATTTATTTGATTTCAGCTTAGCAAGTGTGTTATTCTGGTAGCTTTGTGAAGGCTGTGAAGCATTAAACTAGGAAGCTACTCTACTATACTACATCCTCAAGCCGTTCCACAATGAAGAAGTCAAGACCGGCTGTGAAAATACAGTCAGCAGACCGGCTGCCAACAGTCTGCAGACCTATAGAATAGGTGAATTTAGCTGAACAATTTGATAGAAGTTTGGTGGCTTCATCTGGTCGTCCCGCCCAGCACAATCTTGCTACTGATAAATCAATTCAAGAATAATCAGGAAGCAAATCAGACACGGATAGATCTCATAACAAATTTAAGCAACAACTTAAAATGAACTGAAACTGCTGACAAGCATGGCTGCAATGCCTGCCTGTCTGCGTATTCAGTTCGGTATTCACGAACGCACGTGTAATGAGAAATCTGATTCATACCAAAAATGCCCTCTCCACATAAACGTCATCGACTGACGTCTAGAAACTCCATTACTACATAACATCCATCATAATACATCCTGTGCTATAACCCTAAACCTTTCCATAGCTAAAACATGACATACAACATAAAAAGACCTAACCGAAGCACGAATTTGAAAGACGCAAGCACGCAGTGTCGGTAAAAAGGGCAAAAGTCAGGAGAAACTGCTTCAATACAAAACCTTTTAATCATTTTCCATAGCCCTTACACAATTTGGCACTTCTCAGTTGGACTTAACACAACATATTCCCTATACAAATCCTTAACATCTGCATATTAAATTCCAGATCCACGATAAATCCAGGTGAAAACGAGGCTCTTATTCGTTATGGTTTAGACACGTATAAGTTTGAAAAGGGTTTGCAAGAGCTTGCGGAGGAGAAGGATAAGTTGCGCGAGACACTCGATTCATCAGAAAAAAAAACATGTTTGGAAACAGGTTCGTCTTGTTCTACTGGATTCTAAAGAATGCTACTTTAAGTTTCAAAATGTTTGGAAACAGGTTCGTCTTGTTCTACTGGAAACAGGTTCGTCTTGTTCTACTGGAAACAGGTTCGTCTTGTTCTACTGGATTCTAAAGAATGCTACAGTTATTCGAAAAGTCTTATATATCTAATTTGACTTGAAAAGTAAAATCTATGGTCAAACGGGTCAGTATATCAAACATGCCAGCAGACGGGCGACAGCTGCCAACTGCGATGTAGTGGCAGTTTTCAAAAGTTTAATCAAAACTAGTGCTGCCTTGGAAAACATTTCACAATTGATGCAAATGCCAATATAAATGGCGATTTTTTAGAAAATAGTAGGCTTTTGCAGGATATAGTAGGGTTTTTGCAGGGAATTGCAGACCAATCAATGCCCAGGAACTTTCAGCCGTTACCATCATTGACTTTCCTGTACAAATGCCATTTTGAATGGTGAAATATTGAATGTCCCTGCACAAATGCCATTACAAATGGCGAAACTTTTAATGTCCCTGCACAAAGCCATTACAAATGGCGAAACTTTTATATCTCTGCACAAATTGCCCTTACCAATGGCGAAATTCTAATATATCTCTACTATTTTTACTACATCAGTAAAAACTCCACCAGATATGGTTTTTTGTTTACGCTTACTACTTATGGTGAGCAAAATCCTATTGGACTTCAGTTTGATTCAGCAACCTCAGCTTGTATGTTTGATTCTGGTAATTTTGTACTCTATAAGGACTCTGAGGTCGTATGGCAAAGCTTTGATTACCCTCGTGATACGATATTAGGAGGACAAAAGCTTGTTGCAGGGCATACGCTATACTCTAGTGTATCAGCCTCACGTCACTCGAGAGAACACTTTGTGCTGCATATGTAGGATGATGGAAACCTTGTGGCTTACCCTCGAAATAGTTCCTGGTCAAGTGATGAATCATACTGGTCCACTGAAACATATTCCACCTACTATGAGTCGTTGAATCTTAGCCGTAGTGGCTCTATGTACATGCAGAGATATAAAAGTTTCGCCATTTGTAATGGCTTTGTGCAGGGATATTAAAAGTTTCGCCATTTGTAATGGCATTTGTGCAGGGACATTTAATATTTCGCCATTCAAAATGGCATTTGTACAGCAAAGTCAATGATGGTAACGGCTTAAAGTTCCTGGGCATTGATTGGTCTGCAATTCCCTGCAAAAGCCTGCTATATCCTGCAAAAGCCTGCACACAACCTACTATTTTCTAAAAAATCGCCATTTATATTGGCATTTGCATCAATTGTGAAATGTTTTCCAAGGCAGCACTAATTTTGATTAAACTTTTGAAAACTGCACTACATCAGTAAAAAACTCGCGAACATGCTAGCATATTGACTGTTCAGTGAACTCTTTAATAGAAAACCAATTACGTACATACCTGGTAAGTGGTAACCGCAAGTCCACAACAACTTCTGATCTTTTTTGACTTATGGTATTATACCTATACCAGCTTTGTTCTTCTAAGTTTTGAGTTAGAGAAATTGTGAATTAGGTTAAGATGATCTACAATATATTACATATATGCAGTAGGGAACTGGGTATTTGATTTAGAATACATTAAGGACTTATAGGATTTGTTTTAGAATATATTATGGATTTGTAGTAGGATTTGTTTTATAATTTAATCTTTAGAATATATTATAGATCGATTTGCAGTAGGATTTGTTTTATTAGAGATTAAATTTCTGATCACTTATGGGCCAGTAGAGATTAAAATTCTGATCACTTATCGATTTGTAGTAGGATTTGTAACAATTAATATCGTTTCCACAAGGTCCAAGTCGGTTCCTTTATATATAGAACCGGAACCGACCCAAACCCGATTTAATCACCAAAACAAGAACCGAACTAAATACCTATAGGTTAGGGTCGGGCCGGTTTCGGGTTATTTTAGGGTCGGGTATGGGTTATTGTCGGTCCGGATCCAAAAATGCTCACCCCTAAAAAGAGGGTACTAGAGAAATTTTACTAAATCAAATAAAACCCTTTAAAATATTAAACAATAAATCTTCAAAACTTACCATGTGGAATACGTGATTGGCTATTGACCGAGAGCCTCCTCTACTTGCGATAGCTTGTTTTAGACGATTAAGTTCCATTTGATCAATATATTTCTATCAAGTTAAGAACAATGGGCCAGTGAGTTATGTGCAATCAAATCACTATGATCCAGTAGCATTTACATCTATGTAAGACCTTATAAGTATGCAAGTAGCTTTTTGTATGTATGCATATATATGATGTTAACATAAAGTTTACCCGAGTTGATTCTAACTCCCAATAATCGCACAAATGGTTCCAATCTTCCAGACTCCGACAATTGGATTTCATCATTGATCTTGCCAACCGAGGATTGGTTTTTCCTCCATTCATCTTCCAGTGGGCACTCAACTCACCTCGGGTGCGTGTCCATTGGCGATGTAGTCGATAATCCACATATCCCATGAAAGCTCTATCTGTTCGCAACAAATTGAATTTTCCCTGCATTGAATATGTATGTTAACAATACAAATTAAAATGTAAATAACTTCTCAATAATTAAAATTAAAAGTATATACAACTTACTTGTAACTTTTCATACATCAGATTTTTTATATCAGCAGGTATCGACTCCCATTTATGATAGTTCATTGGACATACACAACGGACTACAATCCCAATCTCATTTGCAAACTGAGTAGCTGTTTTCCCAACAAATCCTTTCGTACCACCAGCCATTGTTAAATCAATTTTGGAACCCTCGGGCAAATTCTCAAAGTCTTTTGTAGCGCTAAGATTGAGATTTAGACCACGCCTTTTTGGTGGATCAACTTGGGGTTGATCTACATCTGCACATTGTTTTACAATCAGGGGAGGCTCAAAGAGTATTTCAATCAAAACAAACATAATAATTGTACTTTAAATAAATCTAAAGACCAGCTGACTAATGGAAGCTAGTGGTTGTGACTTTGGATTTGTTCTAGTTTGAATAGTTTATGATTTCTTATTATCTTTTTAGGCAGAAGAAAACATACCAAGTTTTTGTCACCCGTTAAAAAATTAAGATCAGCCCATCTGACCGGTCAAAAATTAAGATTTGCGTAGTCTAACCCGTTAAATTGAAAAGGGTTGTCTCAATAAACCCGATCCGACCCATTCAAAGGGAAAAAGACACCCATATCAACCCAAAAGTTTGAAAACCACCCATACCAACGCAGATTTGGAACTATAAGTAACACACAAGTATGTAATAAAATTTAAATAATCAAAAGGATGTGATATTTACCGGTAGTTGTAGCGGCGTTACGCTTGCGTCTACGGGTTGAGCGCGGTACTATATTAGATGCACTTTCGATGGCCACCGACTGATTTGTAGGTCCTCTCGAATCTTCTTCAGGCATCGTTCTTGTAAGGACCATCATCACCAAAAACACAAACTTCCACATTGTACTGGATGGAAATTAATAGTCACTTAACTAAAAGAAATATACATTACACAACTGGTCATATTTTTTACCAGAACATAAATAGATAAATCATTTCTATTATTGCAATTTGCCACGAGCTCATACTTTATGTATAATAATACATTACACAAGCGGTCATATTTTTTTTACCGACCCATTACTCACAGGTAGCAATTTCAATCCATATTTCACTAACAAACGGGCAGATTCAGGTTGACTTTATCTCTACGAAGTCAAATGGGTCAAACAAGTCACACAGGTAAATGAACTCAATAAACTTGATGCTAATATATTTGACCTACAAAGTCAAACCATGCTCCGTTTGAAAGAAATCTAGAACATTAAAATAAGTGTGAAATTATATATGAGTCCATTTGACCATAAAAGTCCAGTTAGTAGTTCTAATATGTTAATCATTCACATGTATAAACAAAATAAAAAACTAAATACAAATCAAATCCAACTCAACTTTGTAAAATACATCACAATTTGATCTTCTAAACCGACTAAAAAATGACAAATCATTCACAGCAGCAACAGATTTACATGAATACAAAGAAGGCGCTACCAGGCCTCTTAGGCTTGTTAGGCTTGTGATTGATATATAGTTGCAAGAACTGAAATTGATAAATTGATAACTAAATCGGCCCAATTCGAGATGGGCAAATCTCTGAATTACAAAGAAAACTATGATAACCAAATTAACAGGACAAAAGAAAATAACCCTAGAACATGGATACTTAAACTAAAAAAATAGTGGGAAACAGGACAAAAGAAAATAACCCTAGAACATGGATACTTAAACTAAAAAAATAGTGGGAACGGTTCTCCCCACTACTCCTGACATCGTAGGTTAACCTTGTTGTATGAAATCATATGATTATGATTCTTCTTAAGAAGGACATTGTGGTAAGTCTGGTGGTTATCATAGATTGCTTAAAAACAAACTTGAGATTTAAAGTTTGATTCACGTGTTAGTTTACTAACGGAAAGCAAGTTATGTTTAAGATTGGGAATAACTAAAACATCATTAAGATTAATAGCGTGAGAGATGGTGGTAGAGCCAATGTGAGAAATTGGGAGTTTACCACCATCGCCAAACATAACAGTACCTGGACCGGTGAAGGTGGTTGCATTGGGAACGGTAGCCGGATTGTTTGGCATATGATCGGTAGCGCCAGTGTCGATAATCCAATCGGGAACATTATTGCCAATGTTACATTGCGCAGTGAAGGCTTTAGAAATGTCTGCTTCGGTGGGAACGGTTTTGGAGGTAAACTGAAGCAATTGAGGACATAGATTTGCATAGTGGCCCTCGGTGTGACAAAGTTGACAGTGTGGGGGGCGTCAACCATGGCCGTGACCCCCACCACAGAAATTAGGGCCATCTCTACTACCAAGGTGAAGGCTGTTTCGGGTAGACGGTTGCACAGAAGTAACTTTGAAAGCAACCGGGTTTGGCGCGGTTCCATGGTAAGACTGCAAAAACAAATCATTGCTTTCGGATTGTGCTAATAAATCACGAAACGTAGGAACTTGCTTGGATGTTCGTAACAATGTTGAAAATGTTTTGAAGGAAGGACTGAGGCCACGCAAAAACTAGTGTAGCTGGTCAAGGGGATCAACAGAAGTATCAACTGCAGCGAGTTGATCGCAAATGGCTTTGAATTTTCTGCCAAAAACAGCAACAGTATCAGTACCTTTGTTCAGCTATCGAAGAGGTTTTGAATCCACTCCACGGATGAATTGTTGTAAGTTGCTTCAAGGGCGAGCCAGATTGCCCGAGCAGTTTGGAGGCCAAGGATTTCAGAGGCAGCTTCTTCAGTCAATGATGCTTGAAGGATAATTATTGCACGCTGATTAGCGCTTAGCCAGGATTATCATGATTGGTAACATTTATTAAACTCAGCAAAACATGGCATACTCTAATAAGTTAACATGAAATGAAGGTGGATTTCTGCGTTACTGGATGAGCCATAAAAAACGCACTTAAAAAATAAAAATTATGCATCTAATTTATAGTGATACCTAATAATTAATTAGGTTAAGAAAAGGTTGCTGGCCCTAGCCTAATGTATACTTTTTTTTGAATTTCGGTCCAACAGGTTTGTAACTCGGTTACTTGTGTTCCTGGACCGGAACCGACCCGAACCCGACATCTAAGCCAACAATAGATAGGTTAACTCTTAACAGCGTCGTTTTCTTTTTTTTTTTTTTTTTTGTCTGATATATCTTTTTTTCGGGTTTATATTGCAGGAAGGGGAAATAGCAGCAGCAGGTCGAGGTAATTTAACTTTGTATTGGATGCAATTTTTGTAGTGCAGGTAAATTCCAGTACTCTATCTTTCGAGGTAAATTTAGTTCGGAACGTAAAATACTAGTTAATACTAAAAATCATGTTAAAATTAAAAATCATCACAAGGGGCAAACAATTAATCAACTTCTAAACGAATATATCCATCAATATACGAATAGGTATTCAAATATGAGCTAAATGAAGACACAAATTAGGAACCAACAAATTAAACCAAAACTAAACTAGGGCTTATAGAATCTCAGACGAGTGTGTGTAGTGTTGCTTAATTGCTTGAAAACTAGTTCAATTAATACCTTAATCTTCAAATACAGGCTGATTGATTGAGTGAATCCACCGAATCTCACACAGAAACTGATGGGCGTCGTAGTAGAGTGTTCGTGAAGGAGTAGTAGAGGGATAATGGGATCTTGAATCATCGAACGTGTATACAATGAACGTGAATGCAGAACATCCGATTTCCATGGATCAGTTTTGGCGAGGAGTTGCAGATTTACTAACTTCTTCCAAACTTTTAGTTCCCTGGTATTTATAAGAATTCTCTAATGACTAATAAATGTAACAAAATTAATATATTATAAGATATTAAATGACATTTGATTGACAAACCTTCAATGAAATGGACGGTTTTTTGGGAAATTAACAATGGATATCCGGTGGTTGTGTGCGATGTCGGTGCTAGAAAGGTTTTAATTTAAATTTAAGTGTAACCTATACTTATTTCATATATTATTTAATTAATAGTTGATATCTAATAATTTATTCTACTATTTTAACTTAATTAGAAATACTAGGGGTGTAAACGAGCCGAGCTCGTCTAAAAAAGGCTCAAAACGAGCTCGAGTCAGTTTGCAAACCTAAACAAGCCCACAATTTATATACTTTTATATTAATACGTTAAATAAATAGAGTAAATTGCCAAAATCGTTGTCACACCCCTTTCTGCGGCGGAACCACGAGGTGTGATCATGAAAGGTTCTCATTGCATACGAAAGGTAAACATGCTACATGCTCGTAAAAATAACTTCAAATACCATAATTTGAAAACATAAGTTTAGCGTTTACATCGCTAAGTCGCATAAAACATTGTCTTAAAAGTCTACAACTTTATTTAAAGATAAACAAAAGCGACATCCAAGAGCATAAGCAAGACCGCGCGCACATCCATCCTAGTTACCTGAAATACATGTGAGTTTTGGAAAAACGTCAACATAATGTTGGTGTGAATTCATGCAGTTTTTTGTGTTTCACGTTAGTATACTTTGTATGAAAACATAGTTTGTGTCATGTATAAATCAAGTTTTCATATATAAGTCAAGTATTCATGTGTACACCACGTACTCATGTATAATTCAAGTTTTTCTTGAGTACCCCACGTACTTCAAGTATAATTCCCGTTTTCTTGAGTACCCCACGTACTCAAGTATAATCCAAGTTTTTCTTGAGTACCCCACGTACTTCAAGTTATAAATTAAGTTTTCTTGAGTACCCCACGTACTTCAAGTATAAATTAAGTTTTCTTGAGTACCCCACGTACTTCAAGTATAAATTAAGTTTCCTTGAGTACCCCACGTACTTCAAGTATAAATCAAGTTTTAGTATGGTATGGATCTTATGTAAGTAAAATATTCCTGTAAGTATCAGGATTGTTAATGGGTTGCAAAGCCATTAACATCTGACACGACATAGGAAGTCACCAAACCTTAGGCATTTAGTTGGCATATTCTGAGACACAAAAGCACTACTCGATTCTCGCCCTCACCGAGAGTGTGGCTGCCCGGCACCCGTTAGATCTAACCTTTTGTTATGCGGTCTAGGTATATTGTTGATTAATGGTGCTTATGTACCCTATTCGTGACACGATTTCTCGTATCATTTCTCATAACGCATCATACTTGGTTCTCGTCCTCACCAAGTGCGTTTCTCGTATTCTTATATCTCGTCACACTTGGTTCTCGTTCTCACCAAGTGTGCTTCTTGTTATCATACCATTTGTAAACATAGTAATATTTGTACATGTATTCCACCCCCGAAGTTATAAAACTGAAAACAGTTAAGAGAAAAGGGGGAAGCATGAACTCACAACTTTGCGTTCCTTGCGTCGTAAACTTCACCGGATTTGCTTAATTAACGTCGTAACCTATACGCGTTTACTTAACGTTAGTCACTAGACTTGTGTCGCACAAGTACAGTCACTCTCTTTTGTGTATATATTCTTGTGTTAAAAATATTTTATATTTTTAACTAAGTATCTTACTTATATTATTTTCTCAAAAATTAATATAAGTATCTCGTGTTTTGCACTTTGCACCCGAATTACGTATCTTGTATGTTGTATGTGTATTTTGTGTTTATACTTCTCAAGAGTATTTAGTGTATTTTTAAGTCTTAATACACTAGCACGTATAACACATACTATATACACTTAGCACAAAAGTTGGTGATCAAATAATATATGTTTTTCTCTCAAAAATATACATACTTATATCCATTTTTATTCTTGAAGAAATCCTCATTTCTTATCACCAAAAATTAGGGAAACCTTGGTAATACTTTTAAATACATTTTTAGGGAATAAGTTTCTCAAAAACTTATATTTTTCTAAGTGTCAAAATTTTAATAAATTTTGACAGAGTTTCCCCTAAAAATGGAGGTTTCCCATGTTTTCAAAACATGTGTTTACTTTCTTTTAAATCGTCAACAATCATCAACAACAATTATCAACAATAATCATCAACAATAACCACTAATTTCTCTATTTCATGAACTTGAATATTTATAAAAGTGTGTAGTAACTTACTAGCACATTTAGTAAGTCTTGTTATCTTTAAAAATAAGTTTAATTTCTTAAAAAACTTTATTTTTAAAGAATATGAAGTTTAACAACTTCTAGTCAAGGTTTACAAAAATATTTCTTTGTAGAACTCCCTTGTTACACAAGTGTCTACACACTTGTTTATTTACTAAAATGCTTTTAATTTATATAAGGTCCGGGTTTTAACAAAACTAGCATTTTCCGCTTGGTTCTTCCGAAAAACCACTTGTAGATCTTTAGATCTACATGTTTAGAGTCTTATTTTACAAGGAAAATTATGTTTACACAAGTTCCAAGTTCATGGTGGATGATTTCATCATCTTTTATATTTCTAACGCTTAACATACTACTAGTTCATGTTCTTGAACATGATCTAGTATGCGTAGAAGATGATACATCCCACTTTTAATGACAAACAACATCAAATAATCTCAACTAGACAAGTTTCACAAGGTTTACACAACTAGTTTCTCTTTATCCAACTTATTCAACATATGATCAAGACTTTGTGTTATGTTTTTGTGTGTTCTTGCTTTTTAACCAATAAACTTCTTATTAACCACGTTAATCATGAACAAGGAAGTGTTTAGAAGCACTTACTACTAGCTCAAGGATAGGGAAGAATCAAAGCGAAAACAAGGTGGATAAAAGCAATGTAGTGAGGTCCTTGAGATTCCGAAAGCACCGAGCCTCCTTGTGTGTGACCTTTCACCTTTGTGTGTATGTGAAATAGCAAGAACAAGATTCGAAGATGGTGAGATGGTGGGTGTTGGGTTCGGCCGAGAGTCTCCAAGGGAGGGAGAGAGAACAATTTTGTTAAGTGTTTTGTGAATGATAAGTGTTAATCTTGGATGCAAACTTATAATCCATCTAAGTGTTTTGTCCACCATATAACATGCCCTCTAGATACTAGACAAGAGCAAATAAAATAATCAAAAGTGTGAGGGGTGTGTCCCCCTTAGGGAACCGATCGGTTAGGGGGGGGGTTATATGGTTTGATTTCAATTGGATGGTTAGGTTCTAGTTAGATTAGTTAGGACTTTTAATTAGGTAATTAGTGTGTAGTGTAATATAAAGGGTGTTAGTGTGTTCGGGGACCCTAACTAGCTCAGAAAAGCAAAAACATCGTCATTGACAATATTTTTACGTTCCGGATAATGTCCGGTTGTTCGGTTATATACCGGTTCGTTAAAGCGCTAAATTGCACTTTTTAGTGTCTTTTAAGTACCTTTTTGTATCCTTTCAATTCCCAACACTTTGGGAAGTATTTTGGATGATAAAACGTAATTTCTGCATAATATTGGTGTGCTAAAAGCTGAAATATTGCTTAATTATATAAAATTCTGCACTTAAAGTGCGTTTCGGGTGCTTTTTAGTGCGTATTTTTGCTTCCGGAGAATATATATATTAAACCCTTGTATGTACTCTTGGGTTTTAATGTATTCTTGTTGTTGGACCTACACCTAGGCTCCAATTTTATTGCCTGACTGCTTTCTGCAGTTCTGTTGACACAGTGTGTCTTACCGGTGAGTTTACTAGTATTTTTGACGCAACGCTCTCGTTTATGCATAAAGCAATATTTTGTAGTATACAACGTGCATGAATTCACTTGTTTAGCATGTGTTCAGACATTGCTGACAATTAAGCACATAATTGCAGTCATTAAATAATAATTAAAGTGTATGGAAATTACCGGTTTGTGCCAGTTGTCACAGTCTCCCCCCGTTAAAAGAATTTCGTCCCGAAATTCAGGCTGAACTAACTCTCGCTGGAGTCTTCTTGAACAGGTGGGGATACTTTTCCTTGAACTGGTCTTCACGTTCCCATGTGTACTCGGGTCCGTGCTTAGAGTTCCAACGTACTTTGACAAGTTTTACGCTGCTCCTCCTGGTCTTGTTGACTTTCCAGTCGGTAACCTCAACGGGTTGTTCTGTAAATCGGAGGGCGTCATCAATATGCACTTCATCCACCAGGATGATCACGTTTTCTTGTGTTGGACTCTTCTTGAGATTGGATACATGGAACGTATCATGTACTCCGTTAAGTTCTTCCGGTAACTCCAATTTGTATGCCACGGTACCAATTCTTTCCAATATTCTGAATGGTCTGATGTATCGTGGATTCAGCTTTCCAAATCTAACTACGCCCTTCCAAGGTGAGACTTTTAACAACACTTTGTCTCCCACCTCGAATTCTACTGATTTTCTTTTCGGGTCAGCGTAGCTCTTTTGTCGATCTCGAGCCGCCTTAATGCGCTCTCGGATCTGCGCAATCTTGTCGGTTGTCTCTTGTACAAGTTCAGGACCAACCATACGTTTATCTCCAGCGTTTGCCCAACATAAGGGCGATCGACATTTGCGGCCATACAGAGCTTCGAACGGCGCGGCTTTTATGCTCGTATGATAACTGTTATTGAAGGAAAACTCAACTAGAGGTAGATGAGTATCCCAGTTGCCGCCTAGATCCATGACACATGCACGAAGCATATCTTCTAACGTTTGTATAGTCCGTTCGCTCTGGCCGTCTGTTTGCGGGTGGAAGGCCGTGCTTAGATCTAATTGAGATCCAAAGGCTTCCTGAAATGATTGCCAGATTCTTGAGACAAAGCGTCCATCTCTGTCTGAAATGATTGAGATAGGCACTCCATGACGTGCCACAATTTCCTTTAAGTATATCTCAGCAAGCTTTCCAGTGCTGTCTTTTTCTCGGATCGGTAGGAAATGCGCAGATTTCGTTAGTCGATCAACTATCACCCATATCATATCGTGCCCTCTCGGGGTCCTGGGTAATTTTGTTATGAAGTCCATCGAGATTTGCTCCCACTTCCACACGGGAATCTCTGGTTGTTGGAGGAGGCTGGACGGTTTCTGATATTCGGCCTTAACCTTAGCACAGGTTAGGCATTTTCCAACATAGACAGCAATGTCGCTCTTGAGTCTCGGCCACCAATAATATTCTTTCAAGTCTTGATACATTTTGTCCGATCTTGGATGGATCGAATATCTCGATTTGTGGGCTTCATCAAGGATGACTTCTCGTATGCCACCATAGAGTGGAACCCAAATACGCTTCTTGAAGTATAAGGCTCCCTCTTCGTTTGGCACCATGTATTTCAGCATACCCCGTAGGTATTCAGCTTTACGGTTCTCTCCTTTAAGAGCTTCTTGTTGTGCATCACGAATGCGTGCAGTGAGGTTCGTTCGAATGGTCATTTCTAACGCTCGAACCCTTAGGGTCTAAACCCTTTCTTTTCGGCTCAACGCGTCCGCTACAACGTTTGCCTTTCCAGGATGGTACTTGATCTCACAGTCGTAATCATTCAGCAGCTCAACCCATCGCCGCTGGCGCATATTCAATTCCTTCTGATCAAATATGTGTTGTAAGCTTTTGTGATCTGTGAAAATTGTACATCGAGTACCATATAAATAATGTCGCCAGATCTTCAAGGCGAATACCACTGCGCCCAGCTCCAGGTCGTGAGTGGTATAGTTTCTTTCATGTACCTTCAGTTATCTTGAAGCGTAAGCGATGACTTTTTGGCGTTGCATGAGCACGCAACCCAAGCCTTATCGTGAGGCGTCACAGTATACCACGAAGTCTTCAGTGCCTTCGGGTAATGATAGTATCGGTGCATCGCATAGCTTGTTCTTAAGTAGCTGGAAGGCTTCTTCTTGTTTAACACCCCAGTCGTATTTCTTTTCTTTTTGTGTAAGGGCAGTTAGCGGTTGAGCTATCTTTGAGAAATTCTCAATAAATCGTCGATAATAGCCCGCTAAGCCCAAAAATTGTCGAACTTCGGTTGGGGTCTTGGGAGCTTCCCAATTCTTTATTGCTTCTATCTTGGACGGGTCTACATGAATGCCCTTCTCATTCACAACGTGTCCAAGAAATTGTACTTCGCGAATCCAGAATTCGCATTTCGAGAACTTTGCATAAAGCTTCTCTTTCTTCAGTAGTTCCAAGATGGTTCTGAGATGTTGCTCGTGCTCTTCTTTCGTTCGCGAATAAATCAGGATATCATCGATAAATACAATCACGAATTTATCGAGATATGGTTTGCATACGCGGTTCATCAGATCCATAAAGACCGCTGGTGCATTCGTCAGCCTGAATGACATCACAAGAAATTCGTAGTGCCCATAGCGTGTTCTGAATGCAGTCTTTGGTACGCTTTCCTCTTGGATTCTCAGCTAATGGTATCCAGATCGAAGGTCGATCTTGGAATAGTAGCTTGATCCTTGCAGTTGATCAAATAAGTCATCAATCCTTGGTAGCGGGTACCGATTCTTGATAGTGAGCTTGTTCAGTTCCCTGTAATCGATACGGATCCGCAGTATTCCATCCTTCTTCTTCACGAATAACACTGGAGCTCCCCAGGGTGAGAAGCTTGGCCTTATAAATCCTTTATCCAACAACTCCTGGAGTTGTGTAGATAATTCTTGCATTTCGGATGGAGCAAGTCGATAGGGAGCCTTGGCCACAAGAGCGGCTCCTGGAACCAAGTCTATATGAAATTCGACTTGTCGTTGCGGAGGTAGTCCTGGCAGATCTTCGGGAAAAACATCAGGGAATTCCTTCACCACAGGAATGTCTTCGAGTTTTGGCTCCACAGCCTTCTTGTCTATAACGTGTGCTAGGAAAGCGACACATCCTTTCCTCAAGCACTTTTGTGCCTTCATACAACTGATGATTCGAAGGGGCGCGTCTCGTTTTTCTCCATGCACGATGAGAATTTCATCATTCGCCAGAGGGATGCGAATGACTTTCTCATGACATACTACTTCAGCTTTGTTCTTGGACAGCCAGTCCATTCCGACCACTACATCGAAGCTACCCAGTTGAATAGGTAAGAGGTCGATGTTAAATCTTCGTTCACCAAGTTCTAGTATGCAGCCTCTAACGACTTCGCTCGATTCAATGAGTTTACCATTGGCTAGCTCTATAGAATAAGGAATTTCTAATCTACTAGATTCTATTCCAAGCATGCGTTTAAATTCCACAGACATGAAGCTATAATCGGCGCCAGTGTCAAATAATATGGATGCAAAGTGATTGTTAATGAGAAACGTAACGGTGACCACGTTAGGGTCCTCGCGTGCGTTCTTTGCTCCAATCACAAATGCTCGGGCCTGAGCATTGTTTCCCTCTGGGCAGTCCTTCATGAAATGATCATTGCTTCCACATCTGAAGCATCCTTGGTTCCGCCCTTTCCCGTTACCATTCTTGTTAACAACACCATTTCCATTCCGGTTCTTTCCTTTTCCCCAACAGTCTTCCGCTTGATGACCCAGCTTACCACATTTGTCGCACCTTGGAATGCGACAAGCTCCTTCATGATGATACTTACATTTTTGGCATCTAGGCATGGAGCCTTGGTATGCTTTGGTTGCAGGGGTTTTCGCCTCCTGAGACGGGTTAGCGTCGCA